>JAODAL010034961.1:0-43542 GCA_025379985.1 Phyllomedusa bahiana | reverse complement strand
CCCAAAACACCACTGCAAAAAGGGCAATACATTACAAAATCCCTAAAAAGAAATTATGCTATTTATCATAAAGAAAAAATTTGAGATTTCTTGTTTCACATAATTTTTATAAAAAAATCTTAAGCTCCCAAAAAATTACAACGTGATCTCAGGCGGGCATCCCTACGCTATTTTTACCTCTCAATAACCAAAAACCAGGCCTCTCACGGGGTCAACCGATTTTCCATTATCCAAAGAGAAAGAAAAAAAAAAACACCAAAACCCGCAACTGCACTCTTATAACAGCCTTAAAGTGGGGGGGTTCAGAAACCAAAAATGGGGGGCACCCCTTCCCCCCATATAGTTTAAAAGCAATTACGCCAAATACAACTATGGTTCTGCAAAAAAAAAACTTTCTGAAAAAACACTATGGAACCTTTGGGGTCCACTGGCGGGGCTCACACACAACACACACACAACCCACACACACACACACACACACACCCACACCACCACACGCACACACACAACACCACTCCCCGGGGCACACACACACCACTACCACGGCACACACCACTGCAAAAAGGGCAATACATTAATGGAAACCCCAAAAGAACATTTATCTTTTTATCATACATGAAAAAACTTTGAATTCTTGGTTTCACATATTTTTGATAAAAAAGCTTAAGGCCCACAAACCTTACAACATGACCGGGTTGGGCGTCCTCACTATTCAACCAAACTCCATTATCCAGAGAAACGTTGTAATTCGGGCGGCTTGAGCATTTTTTATAAAAAAATTTTTGAACCAAGAATCTAAAATTTTTTCCCATTAAAAATTTTCTATCTTCGCACATTATTTGGTGGTGGGGGGGGGTTTTTAAAAATCTTTGAAAATCCGTTGAAATATTATTACCCCTCCCGAGACTATTGGCCAGCAACAACTGACACATAACAGGACTGGGCCCTTCTCTCTTAGGGCCCCAAGGCAGCCTCATTGTCTTAGACTCTTACACACTCCTCAGTTAAAGGGGTTGTCTCACTGCAAAGATTAAATTTTAAAATGAGGAACACTAAATAAGAGTTTTTTCCAATAATTGCTTTTTTCCATTTTTTTTGTTGAGGGCACAACTGATTTTTTCCCTTTTGAGGGCTTCTGGTTTTTTCTAGTTTTTCCACCGTTTGTTTTGCCCCCCCCTGTTTCTAATCTGATAGCAGGGTGATGTCCCTACACAGGCCCCCCACAGAACGGGTGGCACCTGAGACTTTTGTGTTATCTGATCTTTTTTAGACAAAAACACTAATTGCACGTTTACTTTAGCTCAAAGTTCCTGACCTGGGAGCAGGAAATTTTTTTATCTAATCAAACAAATTTAAACAGAAGTCTGAAACACAGAGCTCAATCAAATTAAAAGACCGGGAAGGGGCAGGGCCCAATGAATGAAATAATACGGGGGTAAATCACACACACCCCCTCAGCAAAAGAACTGCTGGCAGCCTGAAGCTTTTTTGTTATTTTGACCCTTTCAACAAGAGACTTTTAATTACAAACTGTTTATTTTAGCTCACAAAAATTCTCTGGACCTCAGAGCAGGAGATTGAAAAATCTAATTAGCGAAGTCTAAATACACGGGACCCAACATCCCCAAATTTACAGACAGCCTGACCAGGAAGTCAGGATCCCAGAATTAAAGAATGCTGCTTTGCTCCCATAAACAGTGAGATGAGACAACCCCCTTTTTAAAATAAGTTTAAAAAGGGAAAATATATGTAGCAATTGCTTTAAAGGCGTTGTCCTATCTCTCACATATTGATTGGATGTGGGATCAGCACCATATTTGGAAATGGGCCCCCAAAGACCTCTGTTGAGAAAGGGGAGTGGTCAGAACTCTCCCCCCTCATCCCAATGGGGGGTTTCCCCAGTGCAGCCAAAAAAAAAAATTTTCCGACCACTTCTCCGTTCTCAATGGAAACTTTCAGGCCCCCACTGCTGAAGTAGCTGCGGGTCCCCCTTTGCCTTTTCGAAAGCCTTCAGCCCTAGAGATAGGACCCCCCCCAAAGGGGTTTAATTTTTTTCCCCACTCTTAAGGGAATTTTGTAAGACCCTGGGTACCATAGAGACAGACAATGGGCGTTAAGAGAAAAACCCCCAGCCCCTGTGGGGGCCTAAAATTTGCGGTTCCCCAATACCCTGGGGGGGGCAAAGATTAAATTGGGGCCAGCGATAAGACCCCACTATAGCTGATCCCCTCCGCTTCTATAGCACAATGCTATTTTTCTAGTCACATCTGCAAATATTTGCCTAATAACCTGAATGTCAAAATGTGACAAATCTCCAATCACACAACCCCTCAGGTCACACGGAGAGGGAACACCTCAAGTATTCAACAGTCCTGCCTGAAACCTGCCTCCAACTGAATGGAAAAGGTTAATATTTGCTTAAGACATAAAAGAAGGGCCCCCTTTATCCAAACCATATGCCGTCATTTGGGGTGAGAGGGGGAAATAACCTCAACCTTTTTGGGAAACCAAAGGACAATTTTTTTTTTTTTTTTTGTGTGTAATTTTTTTTGAGGCTTTGCTCTTGCTGTACTTTATTTAATGTATAAAGCGCCTGTGTGTCCCCCCTTAAAGGGGATAACTGAAAGTGGAACCTGACAACCCCCCGGGAAAACTTCGGGGAAGACTCCCAGAAAAAAGGGGGAATCCCCACCCCCCTTTAAACAGTTGGAGAATCTCCTGACTGATGCCCTGTTGGTGCGGGCCCAAAAGCTGAGCCCATACCATCGCAGTGGGAGCTGACTGTAATGTACAGCTGGACTCCCCCAGCGCTGTGTTGTCTCCATTCTCCTCTATGGGAGTTCCCTTTAAACAGGGGGGGGGCTTTGTTCTCCCATTCTGTTTTAGGGGATTTCCCAGTACGGGTTAAAGCCCCTTGTTCTCCCCATTCTTTTTGATGGGATTTTCCCAGTACGGGGGAGCGCTGTGTTTTTTCCCCATTCTGTTTTATGGGATTTCCCCAGACAGGGGGGCGCTTGTTTCTCCATTCTGTTTATGGGATTTTCCCCAACAGGGGAGGCTGTTTCTCCCCATTCTGTTCTATGGGAGTTCCCATACAGGGGCGCTTTGTTCTCCATTTTTTTGGGTTTTTTTAAAAATGGGAGTTCCCCAGAAACGGGGGAAGGCTGTTTTCCTCTCCTTTCGTTCTATGGGAGTTCCCAGAAAACGGGGGAAGCTCTGTGTTTCCCCCTCCTTTTCCCCTGGTTCCCCAATGGGATTTTTCCCCAGTACGGGGAAACCTGTGTTTTCCTCCATTTTTGTTCTTTTGGATTCCGGACAGGGGAAGCGTGTTTTCCTTTCCGGGTTCTAATGGGATTCCCATTACAGGGGAAAGCCGTTTTCCCTCCATTCTGTTCAGGGAGTTCCCGTACAGGGGGGCCTGGTTCCCCTCCTTTCCCTTTCTGGGGGGTTCCCAGTACGGGGGACACTGTTTTCTCCCCAAATTCTGTTCAAAGGGGGAGCCCATACGGGGGAAAACACTGTTTTCCCCCTTCTGTTTATGGGAGTTCCCAGTGGGGGGAAACCTTTTGTTTCCCCTCCATTCTTTTTAACCTATGGGGGGGTTTCCCCAAGGGTTAAACAGGGGAGCCTGTGTTTCCCTCCTTTCTTCTAGGGAGTTCCCAGTACGGGGAAACCTTTGTGTTCCCTCTCCTTCTTTTTCTATGGGATTTTCCCAAAAAATTTTTTTGGGAGCCGCCCTTTGTTCTCTCCATTCTTCTATGGAGTTCCCAGTACAGGGAGCGCTGTTTTTCTCCATTTTTTGTTCTATGGGAGTTCCCAGTAAGGGGGGGCCCGGGTGTTTCTCCATTCTTTTTTCCATTGGGGGTTTCCCTTTTTATAGCCTGGGAAATTGGCCACCTTTTTTCCCCACCCCTTTCCCTTTTGCTTTTTTCCCAAAAAAATCAGCTTTCCTATTATAGGAGAGCTGGTGTCAATGGTTGTGTAGAAAAAAAAAAAAAAAAAAGAGGGCGGGGTTTATATAAAAAGGGAAAAAAACTTTTGGCCCCAAGTGTTTCTTTTAACCCTTTTTTTTAAAGGGGTTTGGCAAAATGGGAAAAAGTCAGGACAAAAAGACCCCAAAAAAAAAAACCCCTGTTTTATTCATAAAAATCCATCCCTTCACCCATCGGGCCCCCAAAAGGTAAAAGAAAAAAAGTGAGTTTTTTTGCCCCCAAAACAGGTCCCAAAGAGGACAGCCCTTTTGTTACCCGGGTGGGTTGAAGGGGGCCCTAGTTTCAAAAATAAAAATAAAAAACCACCCCAAAGGGCTTTTCCCCCACTACAAACATTGATGGCCTTTTCGATAGGAAAAACATAAATTTTCACAGGTCCCGGGTCCCCCCCTCTACACCTCTGCTTACAGTGGGCCCCCGAAACCTTTTCGCTTTGAACATGAAGGTGGTTGGAATGTGCTGCTGTACTCAGAGCTCCCATTGATTTCAGTAAGAGCATTTCACCTCTCCATTCAAAACTAAAAAAGGTCAAAGTGAAAAATTCAGGTTCAGAACATGTCGAACCTGTGGAACATCAATGGAGTTTCCTATCCAGGTGTCATCAATGTTTGTGGCCCCTTTAAAACTTTTTCTTTATTTCCATGGAGAGCCTCCAGGTTTTCTATTTGAATGGGAATTTTCCTGTGACACTTGCAAATTTATTCCTTTTTTTATCTAAAAAACAAAAACAAAAAATTCCTATATATCCATGGAGAACTTTCAGTTCTAATCGACACAAATTTTTGGTTTGGGTTTTTTACTTTTTATATCATTGTGAATGTTCCTGTGATAACTGCCAACTTTTTCATTTTTTATTTAAAAAGAAAAAAAAAATTCATATATTTCCGTGGATATCCTTTCAGTTCCATTCAACAGAAATTTTTGGTTTGGATTTTTTTTTTTTTAATTTGAATATGAATTTTCCTGTGACATCTGCCAATTCATTTTTTTTTCTTTCAAAAAAAAAAACCTCAAAAATCTAGTTTATTGCCATGGATTCCCCATTCCCGCACAAATTTTTTGTTTTGGATTTTTTTTTACATTTTTGATTTGAATGTTAATTTTCCTGCAATACAAATTTTATTACTTTTTGAAAAAAAAATGTCCTACTTTCCCTGGGTTTTTTAATTTTCCCCCCTGGGGGGAACACCTTTTTAAAATTTATTTTTCTTAAAATAAATTTTTTTAAAAAAAAAACAATTTCTATTTTTGTAGAGGTCCTTTAGTCCTATTCAAAACAAATTTTTGGTTTGGATATTTTTTTTTTACCTTTTTTTATTTGAAAGTGAATTTTTACTGTCACACTTGCAAATTTATTGCTTTCTTATCTAAAAAAAAAAGCAAAAACATTTCCTACATTTCAGTGGGGATCCTTTAGTTCCCACTCGAAACAAATTCTGGGTTTGAATATTTTTTTCTCCTTTTTTCTTTATCTGAATGTGATTTTTTTTCCATGACACCTGCAAATGTTTACTTTCTTATCAAAAAGAAAAAAATCCTATATTTCAGTGGGGATCCTTTCGTTCAACTCGAAACAAGTTTTTTGCTTGGATTTTTTTTATTATTTGAATATGAATTTTTACTCTGATCCTGTAAAAAAAATTACTTTTTTTTTTCTAAAAAAAAACAAAAAACATTTCCTATATTTCAGTGGGGATCCTTTAGTCCCACTCGAAACAAATTTTTGTTTTGTATTTTTTTTTATTTTTTTTATTTTAATATGAATTTTTACTGTGACACCTGCAAATTTATCAATTTCTTATATAAAAAAAAAGCAAAACATTTCCCTACTTTTCAGGGGGACCCTTTATTTTTCCCACTCAAAAAAAATTCTGGGTTTGAATATTTTTTCTACTTTTTTTTTTTTTAAAAAGGGTTTTTTTTTTCGGTGACACCGCAAATTTTTAAACTTTCTTATCTGACAAAAAAAAAACCCAAAACATTTCCCTTTTTTTTCAGGGGGGACCCCTTTTTTCCCACTCAAAACAAATTTTTTTTTGGAAATATTTTTTTTTTTTTTTTTTTTTTTTTGGATGTGATTTTTTTTTTCTGTGA
Source organism: Phyllomedusa bahiana (assembly GCA_025379985.1). Lineage (NCBI taxonomy): Eukaryota > Metazoa > Chordata > Amphibia > Anura > Hylidae > Phyllomedusa > Phyllomedusa bahiana. The sequence continues at coordinate 37,456 of JAODAL010034961.1, read as the reverse complement.
CACCTGCAAATTTAATTTTTATCGAAAAAAAAAACCCAAAAATTTTCCTATTTCAGGGGACCCCTTTAAAGTCCCCCCCCGGAATTTTTTTTACTTTTTTTTTTGAAGAATTTTTTTTTTCTTAAAAAAAAAAAAAAAAAACCAAAACCCTTTCCCCTAATTTAGGGGGACCCTTTTAATTTTCCCACCCCCGGAATTTTTTTTATTTTTTTTTGGGGACCACCTGCAAATTTATTTTTTATCGAAAAAAAAAACCCAAAACCTTTTTTATTTCCCACCCCTAAAATTTTCATTTTTTTTTTTTCCCCCGGAATTTTTTTACTGTGACACCTGCAAATTTATTGTTATCTAAAAAAAAAAAAAACTAAAACCTTTCCTATATTTCAGCGGGGATCTGTTAGTCCCACTCGAATTTTTACTGTGACACCTGCAAATGTATAACTTTTTTCAATTCAAAACGGAAGGAAAAGGAAAAGTTTAAGTGATGACAGCTCCTTCCTTTGTTCCCTCCCTGCTTTTGGAGCCTGACGCTTGGTGCTACTTGTAAACGGCCATCCTTTTGTGCTCGGAATCTCTTCCCAGAAAATGGTTTCCATGGTGACGGAGTCTTTTGTGATCCGACAAAAGTTGGTATTCAAATTTTTTCCCCCCCTTCTTTCCAGGAGATAAATCTGGCCTTGGACTGTGTCCCTTTTTCACACCCCTTGCCAAGCTTGGCCTGCTGCAACGCTTGAAGGGGCGGCAGCGAGGGGATTCCCATGGCTACAGAGATGAAAATGCAAGCGGAGGAGGAGGAGGAGGGTACAGAGCGAGGACAAAGGCCCTGTAAATTTCAATCTGAACACTCCGGGCCGGGGCTACATCGCTCATCTTTGTTCCAGTTTGCTGCCAAAAATTTTTGACTAGGAAGGCGTCCTTCCATTTCTTTAGCACTGAGGACTCCGGTTCCTCCCGAAACAAAGCTGGACAAATTTGAGGCGTTGAGGAACACAGACTGTGGCCCGTCGCCTTTTTTTGTGCCTTATATAGAAAACTTTTGTCTTACCCCCTCTTAGGATTTTCTCTCGTCCTCTTGGGATTTTTGTAGAGGAGGTTGTCAGTAGGACAGTAGAAATACTTCAAAGAATGGTCCGAACTACATGACTTAATTCCTGCCCAACGATGGGTTCACTCGGTCTATACACATTCGAGTCACATTATTATGACCAGCAGCTAATATCCAGAGTAACCAGCGTGTGCAGCAGGGACAGTAGCTAGACGGGAGTGACTCCATAAGGACCTTGTAGATTCTCACAGGTATCTGGAGCCGACTGCATCCCACAGCTGCTGGAGGAGCCATAGAGCCAAACCACTATCCAGGGGCCCCACAGCTGCTGGAGGGCCATTAGAACCAACACCACCATCCAGGGCCCCACAGCTGCGGGAAAGTCCATAGACCAACACCACCTCCCAGGGCCCCACACTGCTGGAGGGTCATAGAGCCAACACCACCATCTAGGGCCCCACAGCGGCGGGAGGGGTCCTAGCGCCAACACCACCATACAGGGACCCCACAGCTGCGGGAGGGGCCCCATAGACCCCAACACCACACATCCAGGGACCCACAGCTGCTGGAGGGTCCCATAGAGCCAACACCACATCCAGGGCTCCCAAGCTGCGGGAGGGCCATAGAGCAACACACACCATCCAGGGGCTCCACAGCTGCTGGAGGGCCTTTAGAGCCAACACCACCATCCAGGGGCTCCACAGCTGCTGGAGGGGCCATAGAGCCAACACCACCATCCAGGGGCTCCCACAGCTGCTGGAGGGACCATAGAGCCAACACCAAGATCCGGGGGCCACACACATGCTCAGTTGCCGTCATGAGTAAAATCCTTTTACCCATGATGGCAACGAGGGATATGTGAGGCAGACAGCCTATCACATCTTATATACCCACCAAGCCAGCACCTCACATGGGACTTCCTTCATGAACTACGCGTTGCTGAAGCCAAAAGTAGGAAGTGGTCATAATAATGTGACTTGACTGTGTATTTTTCCATCATATACCTATTACTGAAGTAAGCAGCTGACAAAGACCAAAATTCAAGGGGGGAACACGTGTTGCACTTAATCAGTCATCTCCCACCTCAGTTTGGGGTCTGAGTACCTTCACACCCCTTGACTTCTGTGTGACAAATACTCCGGACACCACGGTAAGCGGTGGTCACTTTTTGAAGGGTCTTCATGTCTTGGAGGATCCTTCCAGAGATGATAAAAGTCTTGGGCCTTGAATACTTTTGGAGGAGACTCCTGAGCGTGGAGAGTGGTGGCCGGGCGTTAATCTGTGACCGGACTGTATTTGCTTTTGCTCTTGGTGTTGAGAGGACCTGACTTGATGCTTCCTTTGGAGAAATAAATGATACCTCTGAATACATATTTTACGATGGTTTCCAGGGCGATGGTTACAGTCGGAGACATTTTGGAGAAGTATGCGCGGTTTGGCTTGAGGTGGCAGGTTTACCACAATGCCTCACCTACTATTCATAGCTGTTCTACCCTCCAGGCTAAGAGTTTTATTAGCCGAGTGGTTCCTGGGAGAGGATAACATTTCAGCCATAGATCTTTCTCACATTCTCTCCATCAGCTTCGGACAATTCCTACTTGTTGGACGGAGTCCCTTGACAATAAGCCGATCACAAAGGGGCCACCTGCAGGGACCCCCGGCCATCAGCCACAACCTCTGCTGATCAAAGGGCTTGTCCGGTTCTTTACTGTATTAATTATTCTCACTATGGTGTAGACTTTATTGATGTGTTATGTTTTTGTATGTGAATTTTTTTACATTTATTATTATTATTATGTGTATGTCTATGAGCGACAACGTTCCGTACAGAACGCCATCCCTTACTACATTACTACGTTTGTAAGGCTGAAAAAAGATAGTTCAGCCTATTATTCTACAGCGTTGATCCAGAAGAAGGCAAAAAAACCCTACACCATGGAATCTAAAAAAAACAATATTTGGTTTTGCACATCCAAAAAGTTTTTTGACAGAAATGAGCATAGGTGCTCACTGGTGTGGCCGCAAAATACAAGCACAGTCCAATACCAGCATCTCTACTAGCACTAAAAAGCAATCAAAAGGCACATAGGATCGATTGGAAAACATATCTTCTACTATGAATACATGAAAATTTGAGGTTCTTAGTTCACATTTTTGATCAAAACTGTAATAAGCCCTCCTGCCAAACGACAAGGGGACCCCATACAGATGGGAACCTATGCTACATGTTACCTCTCTTGATGCCTGTTCAGACCTTCACATTTCAGGGAATGTAGATTTCAGCTGCAAGGTACTCTGCATTGATTTAAAAGCCTGTGCAGGTGGGTGGAGTGCCAAAAACCAAAATGGGGGCAGCCACTCCCCCATACAAGCGATCTAGAAAACAATATTTGGTCTGCACATCCAAAAAGCTTTTGGAAAAAAAAATGAGCATAGGTGCACACTGGTGTGGAGGCAAAATCCAAGCACAATCCAATATCAGCAGCACAATGCTAGCACTAAAAGACACATAGGAACTATTGGGAAAGCATTTCTGCTACTTTGAATACATAATGATTTGAGGTTCTTAGTGTACGTTTTTGATCAAAACTGCTATAAGCCCACCTGCCAATTGACAAGGCTACCTCAATACAGGTGGGAACCTATGCTATATGTTACCTCTCTTGGTGCCTGTTCAGACCTCCACATTTCAGTGAGAGTAGATTCCAGCTACGAGCTACTCTACATTGATTTAAAAGCCTGTGCAGGTGGGCTGAATGCAAAAGCCAAAATGGGGGCAGCCACTCCCCCATACAAACAGACTAGAAAAGCAATATTTGGGCTGCACATCCAAAAAGATTTTTGAAAAAAAATGAGCATAGGTGCCCGCTGGTGTGGCAGCAAAATCCAAGCACAATCCAATATCAGCAGCACAATGCTAGCACTAAAAAGCAATCAAAAGGCACATAGAAACTACTGCAAAAGCATTTCTGCTACTTTGAATACATGAAAATGTAACGTTCTTAGTGCACTTTTTTGATCAAAACTGTAATAAGCTCACCTGTCAATCGACAAGGTGACCTCAATACAGGTGGGAACCTATGCTACATGTTACCCGGCCGTCTGGTGACTCCTTTCTACTGGGCATGCGCACTAGTGAGGAGGCCGTCACTTCTACAGTGTAACTACCTGCAGCCTACCCCGAACGTAACTTCACACTAGTGTGACACTGCGCGCGGTGAGCAGCTACAGTATAGAAGCATGGCCGGCATCAGAGAAGCTAAATAGGCTAAGCACTGCTATAGAACCACCCACAGCCTGGGGAGACATAGTGAGTGTAAAACTGCTTATGACTCATTCAAAAAACCTAGTGAGAAAAACTCCTTTCCGGGGGCGGCTACACTATAGAAGTGCCGCGCACATACCCTTTAGAGAGTCAGCAGGCTGGCCGACACTTCTGTAGTGTAGCCGCCTGTGGCCTTCCCTGAATGGGGTTTTTCTCACTGTACTGATTCAGTGACTCATAAACAGTTTTACACTCACTCTGTTTCCTCAGGCTGTGGGTGGTTCTATAGCAGGGATTAGCCTATTTAGCTTCTCTGTATCTAGCTGAGCCATTACACTGACAAGTGCAGGAGAGCTGATCTTCGGTGAACTAAGGACTAAAAACAATTACTTATCGTAATCTTGTTAGAGATAATTAGCTTGCTCCGGACTGAGGGAGTAAGCTCCGTCCGTCCATGGTGAGGTCACTCCCTGCTCTCAGCTCTTATGAGATAACAGAGTTAGGGTCAGGTAACCATAGAAATCTGTGTGCACTCAGAGCACATAAAATGTCTCTTATCTCCTGACTAAAGTAAAATCTATTGATCAATGTATTTAGAAATAGTCATCGATTACCTGTCCCTTCATGCTGAAGGCTGATGTGTGTATTGAGAAGGAAATGTCATACTATACAAAGTAATGTGACACTGCATGCGGAGAGGGCGGTGGGCGTCTACACTATAGAAGGGACGGCCTTTTATAGTGCATGCTGTAGTAAGGGACGACTTTCTGCATGGAGTGTCATCACTTACGGCCATACACATAAAAATAAATGTAAAAGACACTCATACAGGAACATAACACATCAATAAAGCCTATGTATAAATACAGTGTAGACCATAGTGAGCATAATTGACAGAGGGAAAAAAAGGACTGGACAACCCCTTTAATTTCCCTACAGCGCCACCGCAGGGGAATTGAAGCATTTCACATTGTTCACTCAAAACAATAGGTTGTCTGTGTAATACGGGTCCCATGAGAAATGCTCTGTGTAACCGCTCCCTACTCTGACCAAGAGATGAGGATCTTAAGAGGGGACCACCCTCTATCAGTACAAAGCCACCCTACCAGAGTACAGGCAGTCCCCGACTTATACCGTTCCGACTTACATCTGTCTACTAGTTACAAACGGAGACTTATATGGCAAGCTGGCACTTGTAGTTCCATGTTCCACAGCAGATGGTAGCTGTGGAACGACAAGTTCCAGCAAGCCACAGCAGCACATGAGATGAAAATGAGGTGAAATCTTCTTAACAGGAGCACAGACAGCAAAACAGATGTAAAAACCCTTTCTTGCACTATCCAAAACTAAAAAAGAAACCTTTTGTGCTGGAGTTACATTTAATAAATCTACCTGTTCTGACTACATACAAATTCAGCTTAAGAACAAATTTGCAGTCCCTATCCCGTTCATAACCTGGGGACTGCCCGTATATGAAAATGGGTGCAAAAACCCACAAGATATGATGGGTAAATGGATTCATCCCATAGTCTTTAACTCCTTACAAACCTTTGACACACAGGTGCATCATAGTGACGGTAAGGAGCGGGCTTACTCACTGAGCCCGCTCCATATGCGGAAGGTAGCAGCTGATCATTGCAGCCAGGATCAGAGACAGCTCTGATCCTGGCTGCTTAAGATGCCGCGGCAAAGCACGGCCAAGCCATCTAAATCAATGGCGAACGATGCAGCCCGCCCTTCCCCTGCAACAAGATTTTGAGGTGCTGAGTAGTTGCCGTCAGCGAGAAGCCTAATAAAGGCCTCCATAGCTGCCATGTTAGTACTCCTATTACATCCTGCCATAGACAGGATGTTGTAGGAGCGCCATCTTTGTACACCTTTCTGCACAATCTACACATTGCAGAACAATGAACAAGTGATCAGACCGCTAGTGGTCAAATACTCTAGGGCACAGGTGTCAAGCTCAAGGTCCGAGGGCCGAATCTGGCCTACCATGATCTTTTATGTGGCTCCTGAGAGATTAGACAAAGCTGGTGTACAACTTACCCTGACAGCACTACCAAGCCACTTCGCCACCCTCCAATAGTCCTTTGAAGGCAACCACAATGCTGTTGTGGACCACAGTGAATGAGTTTGACACCTCTGCTCTAGGGGGACTATAAATAGAATTATAAGTTTAAAAAAAAGTTTTAAAAATATAAAAGTAAATTTTTTTCAGAAACAACCTCTTTTTGCCACATTACTATTAAAAATAAAATAAGGGACACAACTGGTATCGCTGACTCCTTAAAAGTCTGAGCTATTGAAATACAGTCCCTGCCAGAAGTTCTGTCGCTTTTCCATGTTGTGGAAACCAAAGCTTATAACCTGACTTAAAATTCATCCATTGGTTTTAGGAATGACTCATATGAAAGCTGAAACCCTCCCAAATTAGGGTTTTTTTTTTTTTTTTTTTTTTTTTTTTTTTTTTTTTTTTTTTTTTTTTTTTTTAACAAAAATTAATTTGCTTCACTGTTGAAATATTGATCAGTTAAGGAACACAGGTCAGATTTTGGCAAGACAAAAGTTTTGTCACCTTGTCATATAATGCACCCAATCCTAGTTTACTGCCTTACCTGTGCTCACTAATTGATCAGTTAATTAGTGGGTGTGTATAAAAAGAACTCCAGCACCCCAGACCTTCACTTGAACTGAAACTTGACCTCTGACAACATACCAAAACTCCACCCTGCTACCAAAGCCTTGATGATCAAGAGGCTGAAGACCAGACCAACTACAGAGGTGGCTGGCAATTTTAATGTGTCTCAGCATCAAGTACAAAGAATAAAAAAAAAGATTTGAAGAGACTGGAGATGTTTTTGACAAGCCCAGGTCCGGCAGACCCCGCAAGACAACTGCTCAGGAGGAACGTTTGTTGGTTCGAAAATCAAAAGCCAGCCCCTCTTCCACTTCAGCACAGCTCCAACAGGCATGGTCACCTCAAGTCCCTGTGTCAACTAGAACAGTTTGTAGGATTCTGTCTGGAAATGGCCTCCATGGTGGAATCAGTGCCCAGAAGTCAGCACTTAACAAAAGGCAATTAAAAACTGTGTGGCATTTGCCAAGGCCCAAAGCCTGCTAAACGTATGGACGCTGGAAAAGTGGAAGAAGGTGGAGTTCTCAGATGAATCTTCAGTTGAATTACACCATAGCCACTGCAAATACTGCAGAAGACCTACTGGACCCCGTGTGGATCCAAGATACACCCAGAAAATAGTTAAGTTTTGTGGTGGAAAGACCATGGTCTGGGGTTACATTCAGTATGGGGGTGTGCGAAACATTTGCAAGGAGGAAGGCAATAAACAATACCAAAAATATCAAAAGTATTAGCTACCTCTTACATTCCCGATCATAAAAGGGGTCACATTTTGCAGCAGGATGGTGCTCCATCTCATACATCCATCTCTACATCAAAGTTCCTCAAGGCAGAGAAGATCAAGGTGCTCCAGGACTGGCCAGCCCAGTCACCAGACATGAGGTGCTCCAGGACTGGCCAGCCCAGTCACCACACATGAACATCATTGAGCATGTTTGGGGTAGGATAAAAGAGGAAGCTTGGAAGACAAAACCAAAGAATCTTGATGAACTCTGGGAGGCATGTAAGATTGCATTCTTTGCTATTCCTAATGTCTTCATCAATAAATTGTATGTCATTGGCGAAACACATGGATGCAGTCCTTGAAGCTCATGGAAGTCACACAAAATATTAAATATGGCTCTAATAGCACCACAACTTCATTCACCAATGTTATGAAACATCTCTGTGCATTTGAAGTGAATTATTTGTTTGATTGTCTCATTACTTTCTGTGGGCGACAAAACTTTTGTCTTGCCAAAATCTGACCTTTCCGTGTACCTTAAATGATGAATATTTCAGCAGTGAAATTTTCGTTAAAAAAACCTCATTTGGGAGGGTTTCAGCTTTCATATGAGTCATTCCTAAAACCAATGCATGAATTCTAAGTCAGGTTATAAGCTTTGGTTTCCACAACATGGATAAGTGACAGGACTTCTGTCAGGGACTGTATAACATCATTTATCTTGTCGCCAAAATTGCGGGGGTTTTTTTTGGGGTCATTTCAAGTCACCGCTTCACCCCTAAAAATAAAAATTTGAATAAATAGTGATGAAAAAGTCACATGTTTCTCAGAATGGTACCAATAAAAATTACACTTCAGGCCACAAAATAACAAGCCCTCATTGATAGATAGAAAAAGAAAAAGTTTTTAGTTGCAAAAATGGCGCAATGTTAAAGAACAAAAACAATAAAAACGCTCCATATTTAGGATCACCGGAGTCGTACCAGCCTGCAGAATATAGATAACGTGTTTTATACCAAGCAGTAAACTTCATAATAACGAGACACCCGCAAAAAGGGCACAATTTAATTTTTTTTCACACCCCACCCTACAAATAGAATTTTTTGGGGGGGTTCCTGTTACATTCTGTGGTAGGTCAAAGGCACCATTAAAACGTACATCTTGTCCCGCAAAAAAACAAGGCTGTGGATGGAAAAATAAAAAAGTTATGGTTCTTGGAAGACGGAGAAGGAAAAACATAGGCGACGAGAAAAAAAAATTGCTAATTATAGGTTTTCCTTTACGGCCGAAGGACCTTTTGGTTCCCTTAGAATTAAAGGGGTTGTCTCACTAAAAGGATCACTACTTTTTATGTTAAAGATCTTGCAAAAACAAGTCACTTTGCAATATGTGTCCATTACCAGTGTCCTACCTAGATTCCTTTTTTCCCCCTCTTGTATGGGCTGCTTCAGCTCCTAAGGTGCTAAAAAGCTACAGCCCTGTTTAAATCTATCCTGTTGGTGCTGGCAATGGTTGCTAAAAGTTTAAGCCCTGGCTTTACTGCACCCTAGGGGAAAGCCAGTAAAAAGCCCCGGGAATTAAAGTAAAACCCAAGAAAACGGGACTGAGGTGAGAGGAATCAATTTTGTGGGGAAAACCCCCTTTTTTAAGGGGCCCAAAGGCGTAAAGGGGCACTTGTAAACCCCTACTAGTTGCTCCAAAAACTAGTCAGTTTTTTTTTCCATAAATAAAAAAAGGGCCCACGGTTCCCTACAATTTGAAAAAGGTTTTGAGGGGGCGTTCTCTCACCACAGACCCTCCGAACCTTTTCACTATGATTCAGTGGTTTTCCCACACTCTGTGGTCATTGACTCCTCACGTACCTGAACAATCCTCCCCTCCTCCAAATTATGCTCCAGGATCATCAATCAATGACCACATGGGTTAAAGCTTAACGTGAGATTTGATTAGGATCGCCTGGTTGGGTAGTCAGGTACTTTGCTGTTGGATTTTTTGTGTGGGCTTCGCTAGTCCTTGTTTGCTTGGTACCATGTTAGATAAAGGGGTAGAGACACCATCAGGGCAGTATAGGTTTTACTATTTTCAGTGCCAGGGCAAATGAGGTGCCTTGACCAATCCTAATGGACTTACTATATATGTGTTACTGGCCTAAGAGGTCAAACTTAAACTCAGGATGTGCTTAAGAAGAACAACCTTCCTCAGGGGCCCATCAGTGGTATGTAAAAAGGGTTAAATGGGTTTTCTCACCACAGTGAGTGGTGTAACGGGTATGGTGGATTCGCTGGACCACCGCAAGCGATGATTTTTAAAAGGCCACGAAAGGGCGGGTCTAATTTAACCCCCCGGTTTTAAAAAGAGCCTGCCCCGAAAAGGGGGTTTGGACTTGCTGCGCGTGAGGCAAACCAGGTCGTTCCCCCTGCGGACTTGTTGCCATGGGGGCCCGGGGGTTTCGTGGGGTTTACGAATCGTAATCCGGAGACGTAGTGGGGACAGGCAGGGGGTTTGGGCCCAGGCGGCGGGGGGTTGTGGTCGGGGGACGGACAGACTTTTCAGGCGGCGGCAAACAGGAAGGTCAGGAAACGTAGCGGAACGGAGGGTACACGGGTAATAAATTAGGAACCCCAAAAATTCTCTAGACAAGGAAAACAAACACCAATGATTTGGCGAGAGTGTGGGGGGCCTGTACATTTTTATAGGACCAGGGGCCCGGGAAAAATTGACAAATTACCGCCGCGCTGGCCCTTTAAATCCAAAACCGCCGTCGCGTGGCGCCCCCTTTTAAAATTCCAGACCAGCCGTCGGGTGCGCGCGCCTTTAAGCAGGGGTAAGGTGCGGCGGCCCCGGCACAGGCAGGGGGGCAGGGAGCCAGGGGCGGGGGAGGGTTTAAGAGGCTGGCATCGGAGCCGGTCAACGGGGGCGGGTCGGGGGGAGGGCCCGGGGACCCCTGTGCCAGTTTCCCCTGCAACAGGGGGGGGGCCCGGGGGGGCCGTTGGCCCCCGCCCCGGGACCCCTGGGGTTTTTGGGGGGCAGCTGGGGGGGGGGGGGGACCAGGCCCCCGAGAAGCCCCCAATGACCAATTTTTTGGGGGGGGGAAATGGGGGAAAAGGGGTTTGGATGTTTTCTTTTTTTTTTGGGGTGGGAAAAAAAGATTTTATTTTTTAAAGGGGGAAACCCCTTTGGAAAGGCCCACCCCCAATGGGGAATTTCCTATTTATTTAAGGGGGAAGGGGACCCCGGTTTTTTTAAATTTTAATATTATTTTTTATTTTTTTTTAAAGCCCCAATTGATTCCGGGGTTTTAATTTCGGGGGGGGTTACAAAACATTCCCAAAAAGTAAAAAACGAGTAAGTGATAAGGGTTAATGGCCCTTTTGGGCAGGGCCAGGGGAGAGGGGGACCCTCCCCGGGCGAGGGCTTACAATTAAAAAGGGAAAGGGGGAAAAGAGACAGGGGGGTGGGGGGCGGGAATGTTGTGGGGGAAAAGTAGTGACAAGTTTATTGGAAAGGGGTTTTAGGCAAGCCTGAAGAAAGGGGTTTTTAGGTTGCTTTTGAAGCCCGGTGAAAGTTGAGGAGAGGGCTTTTTTATGTGTTGGGGCAGTGAGTTCCAGAGTGTGGGGGGGAAAAGGAGAAGTCTTGGGGACGGTTGGGTAGGAGTGATTTGGGGAGGCCAGGGGAGAAGGGTTTCCCGTGAGGGCGGGAAAGGGGGTGTGGGGAGGTTTTTTGGGGAAATTTTTGGAAAAGGGTGTATGGGGGGAGGGGTTTGGAAAAAGGGCCCTTTTAGGTATTGGTTTGTAGCTTTTAAAAGTTTTTGTTGGGGAATTTGGGGAAAAACCCGGGAAGGGGTTGGGGGAAAGGGGGAGGCAGGGGAGTTGCGAGGAGAGAGGTGAATAAGACGGGGGCAGGTTTAAGGATGGATTGGAGGGGGGCGAGGGGGGGCTAGGTGGGGGCCACAGAGAAGGTTTTTGAAGAGTCTTGGCGGGGGTTTTCAAGGGCATGGGGCCCCATTTTTGTGGTGTCCATTTTGGGAATGAGCGGATGGAAAAGATGTTTTTTAGGTGGAGGGGCAGGGGAGAGGTGAGGGTTTGGGTGTGTGGTTTTTTTAAAAATTAAAACAGAGGGTTTGGATTTAACCCCTTTTCCCGACAGGGCTTGTGGGACCGGTGAAAGTGTAGGAAACCGTTGGCTGTAATTTGAGAGTCAGGGGGAGGGGTAGAGGGTTGGGGAAAGGTGGAAAGGTTTATGAGTTTGTTTTCTCTACATTTAGGTTTTTTGGAGGGGGGGTGATGGAAGAAGGAGGAAAAAGGGGGGGCCCGACAGTCAGGGTCCGGGAGAGAGAGAAATGAAAATCCCGGGGGCCCGGGGAGAGAGTTGGGATGTCAGCATTTCAGGTGGTAATGAAAACCCTGTGAGGCTATGAGGGTGACCGAGGGGGCCCGGGGTGTTTGATAAGAAGAAAAGGGGGGCCCCGGGGGCTGGGCCCCCTTTGGGGGCCCCCAAAAGAGGTGGGAAAGGGGGGGGAGGTGGAGCAAGAATTTAGAGACGTGGGAAAAACCCGGGTCAGTGAGGTTTCGGGGGAGAAACCCGGAAAGAGCCAAGTCCGTGATGCCGGGGAGGAGAGGGTTTTTTAGCAGGGGGGAATGGTCGACAGTGGGAAAAAAGGGAAGGACAGGTTAAGAAAGGGGGAGCAAAGGGGGTATGGGATGGGGCTTTAGCGTTAATAGGTCAGTAGTGACTTTGGTTAGGGCGGTTTCGGTAGAGGGTGGGGTCGAAAAACCCGATTGTAGTGGGGCAAGAAAAGGTTGGGGAGTGGTGGGAGGGGCAGCTGGAAGAGACGTGCTGCTCGGGAGTTTAGAAGAAAAAGGGGCAGTTTAGATGGGGCGGTAGTTGGGGCAGAGAAGAGGGGTTTAGGGTTGTTTTTTTTTGGGGTTTGGGTGATAGTAGCATGTTTAAGGCCCCCGAAAGGGAAGATGCCGGGTTACGATAGGTTGAAGAGATGGGTAGTGTGGGATGATAGGGAAGGGACTGAGGTTTTGGGATGAGGGGGGATGGCAGTGGGTCAAACTACCCGGTAGGAGGTTTGGGTTTGGACAATAAGGAGGAGAGCTTGTAAAGAGTGGGCCAAAGGGGAAGCAAATTAAGGGGGAAAAAGCAGTTTTCCCAAAAGTTTAAAGGGAAAGGGGGGTGGGGACTGCGGGGGTTTAAAGCTTTCTCTGATGTGTTTGATTTTTCTGGAGGGAAATGAATTTGGGAAAAAATCAAACTGCTGAAAGGGGGTGGGGGGGGGGGTGTTGGGGGGGGGGGGCGGAAAAGGGGAAAAGGGGTTTAAGGGTTTTTAATTATTGTTGGGGTTGTGGGACAGGGGGATATGGAGTGGTGGAAATAGTTCTGTTTGGTGAGGCCAGTGCGGGGCCTTAAAAAGTCTGCGTGAGTGTTTTTTATAAGGCAAAAATTTATCAATGGAGTGGTTTTCTTCCCGCGGCGTTCAGCAATTCTGGAAGGGTCGCCTCAGTGTTTGGTGAGTTTTGTGTGCCAGGGGGGTCTTTTTGATTTTTGGGGGTTTTGTTGTGTGTGAGGGAGCGACTGAGTCAAGGGGGGGTGATGTTGTTTGGTTGTAAAATTTGGGGGCTGGGTCCCGGGTATTTTATTGAGGAGATAGTGGAAAGAGGTTTTAAGGAGTCAGAGGGGAGTGTGAGGGTTGAGGTTTTGTAGGGTTCCTGCGGGGGGCGTAATGATATGATTAGGAGGAGAAGGGGGGGAGGAGATTTGGGGGGAAAGGGAAGCGGTTGTGGTCAGATATAGGGTGTGGAGAGTTAGAGATTTCAGATAGGGGGCATGGTGAGTCACTCCCTGTGAGTCACTTTCATGGTGAGTCACTCCCTGCAGAGTCTTATCTCTAGCGACTGAGTTTGTTTACTTTACTAAATAGAAAGCTTTCACACATTAGAGCTCCGTAGCCTTGTGTAAATTTGACTTTATAAACCCTACATTCACTTATTTTTACTTAAAAGGAAAGCTAGGACCAGCAGAGTTGATATTTAAGTTTAATGCTTTAGAACCAACCCCAGCCCTTTCCAGGAAAAATAAAGCCTGAAACGGTAGAGCTACCCACAGCCTTACCAGGAAGTGTGAGCCTGGAGCTGTAAAACCACTCACAGCCTCCACAGGAAGTGGGAGCCTGAAGCTGTAGAACCAGCCTCAGCCTCCACAGGAAGTGGGAGCCTGAAGCTGTAGAACCACCCACAGCCTCCATAGGAAGTGGGAGACTGAAGCTTTAGAACCATCCACAGCCTGAACCGGAAGTGGGAGCCTGAAGCTGTAGGACCACCCATAGCCTCCACCGGAAGTGGGAGCCTGAAGCTTTAGAACCACCCACAGCGTGAACAGGAAGTGGGAGCCTGAAGCTGTAGGACCACCCACAGCCTCCACAGAAAGTGAGAACCTGAAGCTAACTGTGGCTCTCTGAAGCTCAAGGGGCCTAACAATTTTCACTTATTGAACCGACATATTTTTGATAGATATTTTTGATGGGGCATTTTCTATTGGGTTGAAGCTATAGCTTTTTCACTAGAGTCCATCAAATCCAAGCTATGTCTAACTTCTGAATGCCCATGACATCTGTCATGTCCACCATTTACGTTAAAGGGATTGTCCAATATTGGAATAAACATGGCTGCTTTCTTTCAAAAACAGCACCACAAGTGTTTACAGGTTGTGTCTGGTATTGACAGACAGAACCTATGAACAGGTGTGGTGCTCTATTCCGAAGAAAGCAGCCATGTTTTTCTAATGCGGTCATCCACGTTCCCCATTGACATGTCCATTTACTTTGGCCAGATCGTCATGTTAGGCTATGTTTAGATTTGCGGGTTTGGTGGCCCTTTTTAATTGATCTTTTGGGGATTCTGTCACTTTTTATGTCAAGAATAACACAGTATGCAGCACTGTTCCTGCCGACAAAGCTACGGATACCTTGACGGAACTTCTACGGATCCCATCATGATACATCTGGTACACCCCAACGTTATCAATGGAAGCCTTAGCAGAGTTGTAATTAGAGCCCGAAATAAATTATTGGATGGGTCAGCGATGGTATCAGCACCAGGTGATCCTCAGGTCTTGGTTGTCCAGGTAGACAAACTCCATGCGTTGTTAAACCAATAGGGATAAGGACTGGGGCCCACAGATACCTGTAGACGGCTCAGCTGGTTCAGTCTTGGGTTGTCCCCAGAGACGTTAGATTGGGTTTAGTAAATCTTTTCCATCTGAGGCTGAACCTTGGGCCATGGTGGTCTCAATAGACAATTTCAATTCTTGTCAAGCCAATGGTGAGAACGACTGTGGACCACAGGTTCCTGTACATGGCTCTGGGTTAGGTAAATATCCAACATGTCCAGTCTTAGGTTGTCCCCATAGACATAAGGTTGCGTTTAGTAAATCTCTTCCATCTGAGGCTGAACCTTGGGCCATGGTGGTCTAATTAGACAAACTCTATGCTTGTCAAGCCAATGGTGAAAACGACTCTGGCCCACAGGTTCCTGCAGATGGTTCTGGGTTAGGTAAAAAGCCAACATGTCCAGTCTTAGGTTGTCCCTATAGACATCAGGTTACTTTAAGTAAATCTCTTTCATCTGAGGCTGAACCTTGGGCCATGGTGGTCTAAATAGACAAACTCTTTGCTTGTCAAACCAATGGTGGGGAGGACTATGACCCACTTGTTCTGTTAGATGGCTCTGGGTTAGGTAAACATGTATCCTGTCTAGTCTCAGGTTCCCCTTATAGATATGGGATTGCATTTAGTATATCTCTGCCATCTACGGGTCAGGTGAATTTCCTTAATCTCGTATTTCCATTTCTATTGCATCTTGGCACCAGAGCTGAGGAACTCCAGTGCCAAGATGTTTCTTTGGCTCAGAGCTGATATGTTGAAAAGTGATCTTACTTCGGAATACCACTTTTATCCAGCGCAGGTCACCATCCTCGGTGACTGACGTTCTTCCTTACCTCCCAGCATGAAACATTTCTTTCAGCATTACACGTGGGGTATTGGATACCCCCCACATACCGTCCTGTGCCAATACCCCCAGTATACCTTGTTTGTATCAATCCCTAGCAAAGGTAGGTGGCAGCTAAGACTTGTGCAATCCGAGGGATTGCCACACTACTTTCCAATGTCTTAACATTATTCCAGTTGTTTATTTTAGAGCCATTAATTCCAGGGCACTGTATATTTGAGGGGGGTTATATACATACCATAGGTGAAAGAAGTACAATGATACTTCCCTGCCCTGGGAAAGGTTTACAATATACAAGTAGGGAGGAAAGACACAGAAGGTGAGGAGCAGATATCTTTGTGGGGGGTGTAGAGGAAGCAGGGTTATTGTAGGTTATAGGCTCCTGAAGAGATGAGTTTTCAGTTTGGTTTTGAAGTTGGTGAAAGTGGAGGAGAGTCTGATGTGTTGGGGCAGTGAGTTCCAGAGTGTGGGGGAAGCACGGGAGAAGTCTTGGAGACTGTTGTGTGAGGAGCTGATAAGATGAGAGCAGAGAAGAAAGTCCTGTGAGAATCAGAGATTGTGGGGATTGTGGCAGAGTGACCATAGATGGTCGCATGGTGCTGCCACTAGGTGGAGAGACCTGCTAGAAACGTGCTACCGAGGGCCTAGTCTCGGCAGGGGAAGCCAGGTATTTTCGGTCAGCAACATTAGGTTGCTGACACTTGTATGTAGTACGGCTGATGTTCAGCCATTATGGGTTGGCTTTCCTGGAACAGCTGCAGTTGGGTGGGTGGTTGTTCCCACGATCCAGTTCCAGGCCTATAAAAGCCTGCTTCTACAGGTGTCCGGGGGGCGTGGTCTGCTAGCGGGCAGTGCAGCAGAGGGGCTGGAGAGAGAGGCTCTGGCCCCCGGAGGCTTGAGGGAAGCCGATACTGTACTGGGGGAGTAAAGCGTGCATAGTGGTGGACATTAGGTCCAGACCACCGAGAGACAGGGTCTATTATTCTGTGTTAGTGGCCAGACGGCCAGGGTTTTTGTTTGTTTTTGATTTGTATGCCGTGCTGTATACCTGTGCTGGAATAAAACAGGCTGAGTTTTAAAGAAGAAGCCTTTGTCAGAGTGCCATCCATTTAACCCAAGCGAAAATACCCCCAGGACGGCCCAGGAGGGCGTCCAGACAAGAGCGAGTTGTCACAGGAAGTATCTATAAGGCAGAGATGTATGGAAGGGAGAGGTTATGGAGAACATGTAGGTTAGGGCTAGCAACTTGAACTGCATTCTCTGGGCTCCTGGAACGCCTGGTCTACTCTCGCCTAATCCGCTATCTCACTGCTAACTCTCTTCTGGATCCTCTACAATCAGGTTTCCGCTCTTTACACTCCACAGAAACTGCTCTAGTTAAAGTCTCTAACGATCTCCACACTGCTAAATCTCAGGGCAAATACTCGTTGTTGGTTCTTCTGGATCTCTCTGCAGCATTTGACACTGTTGATCACCATCTTCTCCTCAGCATGCTCAGCACCATTGGCCTCCAGGACACCGCTCTCTCTTGGTTCTCGTCCTACCTCTCTGACCGCTTCTTCAGTGTCTCGTTTGCAGGTTCTCCTTCCTCTCCTCTCCCTCTTGCCGTAGGGGTCCCTCAGGGGTCAGTTCTTGGTCCACTCCTCTTCTCAATCTATACAGCCCCCATTGGCCAAACCATTAGTAGATTTGGCTTCCAGTACCACCTCTACGCTAATGACACTCAATTATACACCTCTTCCCGAGACCTCACTCCTGCCCTGCTACAAAACACCAGTGACTGTCTGTCCGCTGTCTCTGACATCATGTCCTCTCTCTATCTCCAACTCGACCTCTCCAAAACCGTCCGTCGTGTTTTGCCCCCGTCTGCTAACCAACCGCCATCTGCTATTTCTCTCTGTGTGGCATCACCATAACACCTAGGCAGCAGGCCCGCTGTCTGGGGGTTATATTAGATTCTGATCTGACCTTTACCCCATATATCCAATCCCTTGCCCGCTCCTGCCACCTGCACCTCAAGAACATCTCCAGAATCCGTCCTTTTCTCACTGTGGAAACAACTCAAACTCTCATTGTTGCTCTTATTCATTCTCGTCTTGACTACTGCAACTCCCTGCTTATCTGTCTCCCTCTCTGTAAACTCTCCCCTCTCCAATCTATCCTGAATGCAGCAGCCAGGCTTGTCTTTCTCTCCAGCCGCTATACTGATGCCTCTACCCTGTGTCAGTCACTGCACTGGTTGCCCATCCAGTACAGAATACAGCATAAACTAATCACTCTCACTCATAAAGCTCTCCCCAGTGCTGCACCCCCTACATCTCCTCCCTCATCTCTGTCTACCACCCTGCCCGCCCTCTCCGCTCAGCTACGGACATCAAACTACAGACTACAATCATCCGAACCTCCCATGCCCGTCTTCAAGATTTTGCACGTGCTGCACCCATTCTCTGGAACATCCTACCACGTACCATCAGGCACAATCCCAGCCTTCGCAGTTTTAAGAGTGTCCTGAAAACACATCTTCTCAGGCAGGCCTACCAAAACCACAAATTGTTAACCCCCACCTTCTATCACACACTTCTGTTACTCCCTACACTAGGGCACTCACAGGCACTTATCTGTATATAGATGTACAGTCATGGTGGCAGGTTCACCAAATTTTTATGTAAACCTCCCCATATTTATAAAGCATGGCTGGGCCATTGTAAATTTAGCACTTCTCCCCCTTTGTTTCCCCCAGGCACCCTCTTAGATTGTAAGCTCTTGCGAGCAGGGCCCTCACACCTTGTGTCTCACCTGTAAGTAGCTTTCACTGTGTAATGTCTGTCTTTTGTCTGTAACTATACCCTCTACATTGTAAAGTGCTGCGAAATGTGTTGGCGCTATATAAATAAAGATTATTATTATAAGGGATTGGCAGAGGAGAGAGGCAGAGGAGTATCGAGGAGAATCAGGTGAATCAGATGGGCAGCAGAGTAGAGGATGGATTGGAGGGGAGCGAGGGTGCTAGACGGGAGGCCACAGAGAAGAATGTTGCAGTAGTCTAGACGGTAGATGACGAGGGCATGGACCAGCATTTTTGTAGTATCAGGGTTAAGGAACAAGCGGATGCGGGAGACATTTTTCGGGTGGAGGCGGCAGGAAGAGGTAAGGCTTAGATGTGTGGTTTGAGAGACAGAAGGGAGTCAAAGATTATCCCAAGGCAGTGGAGCAGTGAGAGTATAGAGTCATTGACTGTGATAGAGAGATCAGCTGGGGTGGGACGGTGGAAAGATGATGAACTCCGTTTTCTCCACATTTAGTTTTTGGAGACGGGAGGAGGATATGGACGATAGGCAGTCTGGGATCTGGGAAAGCAGAGAAGTAATATCTGGGCCAGAGATGTAGCGTTGGGTGTCATTCGCATACAGGTGGTATTGAAAGCTGTGTGAAGCTATGAGCTGACCCAGGCCACGAATGGAGATCAAGAAGAGTAGTGGGCCCAGGACAGACCCCTGGTGGACACCAACAGAAAGCGGGTGAGAGGAGGAGGTGGAGCGAGAGTGAGAGATGCTGAATGTCCGGTCAGTGAGGTACGAGGAGATCTAGGAAAGGAGATGCCGAGTGATGCTGAGGGAGGAGAGGATTTGTATGAGGAGGGAATGGTTGACAGTGTCAAAAGCAGAGGACAGGTCTAGAAGGAGAAGCACAGAGTAGTGACGTGAGGCTTTAGCAGTTACAAGGTCATTGGTCACTTTGGTTAGGGCGGTTTCGGTGGAGTGGTGGGGTCAGAAACCAGATTTCAGCGGGTCAAGAAGAGAGTTGGAGGAGACGTGGGAGGACACTTGAAGATAGACGTGCTGGTCAAGGAGCTTAGAGGTGAATGGAAACAGTGAGTTGGGGCGATAGTTGGATACAGTGGAGGGGTCGAGAGTTGGTTTCTTGAGGATGGGTGTGATTGAAGCATGTTTAAATGAGGAAGAGAAGATGCCAGAGGTTAAAGATAGGTTGAAGAGATGAGGGAGGGCTGGGATGATAACAGCACTAAGGTCAGAGATGATGTGGGATGGCATTGGGTCAAGATTACAGGTAGTGAGGTTGGAATTGGACAGTATAGAGGAAACTTTGTCATGAGTAACAGTGGAGAAGCAGGTTAAGTGGAAGAGTATTGTGCAAGTATAGAGGTGGGCATTGGAGACAGTTCAGGTATAGAGGTGGACAGTAGTGACCGTGCCAATATGGAGGTGGGCGGGGGGAACTGTGAAGGTATAGAGGTGGATGGTGGGAACTGTACCGGTATAGAGGTGGGAGGTGGGGACTGTGCAGGTATAGAGCTGGGTGGTGGGGACTGTGCAGGTATAGAGATGGGAGGTGGGGACTCTGCCAGTATAAAGGTGGTGGTAGGGACTGTGCCGGTATAGAGGTGGGTGGTGGGGACTGTGTAGTTATAGAGGTGGGCGGTGGGGACTGTGTAGTTATAGAGGTGGGCGGTGGGGACTTTGTAGGTATAGAGGTGGGCGGTGGAAACTGTCCCAGAATATAGGTGGGCAGTGAGGACTGTGTAGATATAGAGGTAGACGGTGGGGACTGTGGGATAAAGCTTTCTCTGATGAGGCTGATCTTGTTTAGGAAGTGAGTGGCAAAATCATCTGCTGATAGGAGAGATGGGGGATGGTGCTGGGGGACGGAGGAGAGAGTTGACGATGTTGAATATCCGACTTCCCATATGATTGTCGATCAGGTCTGTTGAAAAGCTGGGTGACCACCCATGCTGAAGCTATAACGGCAGCCATATTGTTTGACCCTCAGCTTTCTCAGTGACATGGATTTGAATCAAAGTCAAATTCATCCCAGGTTTCAGCAATTCGATTTGGGTCAGCCAGAACTGTATTTTGCCGGTATTTTAACCCTAAATCCAACATTATCCCTAGGGAACCTCTAGGCAACATCCTGGGAACTCTTGGTTAGGTTTAGGGTAAACCCAAACTCAACTCCAACCCAAACCCTATAGTTTGGGTTTGACCTAGGGTTAGGGTTTGACCGACCCTAACCTTAATTTTTTCTGGTGGCGTTTCCTGCAATTTGGAGACATTTGGCGCCCGTAGATACTTTATGTAGTCCAGAAAATGCATGTTTTCCTGAGGGTCATTACTATTCCTCTACTGTCCTGCTTGCCTGTGGTCTCTGCTCCTCTATAGAGTGTAACCTTTTAGTCTGTATTTTCTCATTGTGCTTCCTATGAGTAACTTTTCTTTCTTCTATATTTCAGCCTTTTCACCCCATGGTAAACCTTGAATGCTCCAGAGACTTCAGGCCGTTCCTGTGTGCGCTGTATGCCCCCGTCTGCACTGAATATGGTCGGGTCACCCTCCCCTGCCGCCGATTATGCCAGAGGGCATACAAAGAATGCCACAAGCTCATGGATATGTTCGGTGTGTCGTGGCCGGAGGAGATGGAATGTAACCGGTAATTTATTTCTCAAATATATAACTTTGTGGCCGAAATTACACCACTCCAGTTAACAAAGGTTGTCCCCATGACAACTCTTCCTGCTCTTCTGTGCTCTGGCAACTTTGTGTTGTTGAATCAAAGCTTCATCGCAGCCAATCAGATCTCATTGGTTTCTTATTGGTGGCTATGAATCCTACTGTCCCACTGGTAATCCTGAGCTTCAAGAGGATAGGTGTAGAAGTGTTGTCATATGGACGCCGACCACAGTTTCACCCTCTGATAACTAAAGATAAGCCCCTTAAGCACCGGGCCTGAAAAGGCATTTTCTCCTGTATACTCCTGGATGCTAATACATAACACTTCTGTATACTCCTGGATGCTAATACATTACACTTCTGTATACTCCTGGATGCTAATACATTACACTCTGTACCAGTAAGACACAGGCTGCTGTTAGGGTAACACACAGTGTGCCCTGACATGAGGCTTACTGTACAGACAGCCCTGGGGCTACTCTAGGTCCTGAGAGCTGACTGTACTGACATTCTCTGGGCTCCATCAGGCACTGGGAATCCCGATGACCCAATGGAGCAGGAAATCAAATGGTTAAATGCTTCCTCCAGTCCCTGCTGTGCACAGAAACTGCTATAGGCACGAAGCTGTTAACTACAGCTCTGCTCCTAGAGAAGCTGCGGCGCTGGGAGTCCCTAAACCCCTTCTGAAGGCAGCAGCGTCTTTTGCCGTCTCTGCCAACAGAGAACACAATCCGCCCCCCCGTCAAAAGACAGTGAGCGGTTATCAATGCGTTTAAGGGGTTGTCTCATCTCACGTTGATGACATATCGATAGGATAGTCATCAATGTCAAATAGTTGCAGGTCCCACCTTGGGGACTCACATGTATCTTAAAGGGGTTTTGCCACGATCTAATTTCATACCTCCTGCATTCAGCTCTGTGTGCTCAGAAGGGGGCGTGTGTGATTTGTTTGATTTGCATATCATGTGACCCAGCAGGATGACATCACCATCTCTTTCCTCTCTTTAGAAAGGTCTGTTTATGTGTAGAACTGTAAGTTGCTATAATGTAGCTAAGAGGTAAAACTTTTGCTTCCAGACACAAGGGTCCTCGGTTCAAATCGCTGCAGGAACCAAACCTGTGGATTTTATTTATCTTTCTCAATGCACAGACCTCATTGATGTTTCTTTTTTATTTATTTGCACTGTGACTAATTACTAAGGAGTACAGAGGACGGGAGTAGAATGACAGCACCTGGGGTTTGAACACTCAGTAGCTGTCTGAGAAGAAAGGTGATGTCTGAGCATGTGCGACCAGGAATGAGGACCTCTCAGCCCTGGTCGTATCCCCTGGAGACGAGCTGTAAACAATGGATCACTAAAGGAGCAGCTAAAACAAAAACGGTCCAGAATTTTTAATAATGATGAATGGTGAAAATGTTTATTATTTAATTTACAAACTTCCCACGGCAATTTTACTTCGTGGCAAAACCCCTTTAAGATCGGACACATGAAAATTAGTTCTGATCAACTTTCTGTTCTTAATGAAGAGTTTTGGGGGTCTGTTCTCGAGAGAGGTGTGGGTCCTAGAGCTGTGAGATGGGAATACTTAGTTTCGAACTGAAGTTCCTTAAGCCCCTCCATAGGAACTGATTTGGGTCCCACCTGTGGGGCCTGCACCTGTCACACATTGGACTATCCTATCAATATGCCATCATTGTGTAGGATGGGAATATCCAGCGTTGGACTGAGGTTTCACAGGCCCCTAAACATCTGTTCCAACCATGTCATTGAAAAAAACTTTGAGATTCTTAGTTCACATGTTTTGATCAAAAAATGTTTAAAGGGGTTTTGCCAGGAGGAGCCTTATCTGTTAAGAAGCTAATGTAAACAAATCACAGAGCTGAAAGAGAGAGAGACGCACACAGCCAGAGCATGAGCTGCATAAGGGATCGTGTGACATGTTCACTGAAATAATCAAACTGCAACTTGTGGATTCTGTATACAAAAAAGAACACCTTTTCTCCTCAGCAGCTTGAAAGCTCCTTCATGTTCTCTGTCATCAGATAAAGCAGGGATCTAATCACACTACAACTAGTTTATTCTGTATACAAAAGAAAACATATTACTACCCGGTGCCTTGAAAACTTCTGCAGCTCAGTCTCATTAGATAAGAAGCTCTCTCTGGGCAAGCCCGGCCAGCAGCTCTTGTCAGGCCGTATCTAATACAAACTTTGAAGTAACCAAGGGCATGTAAGGAAGGCTGTAGCTCTCTCAGACTGCAATTTTTGTAATCACATATATTTAGAAAAGTGATTAAAAACCCATTTTGGAGGATCCCACGTCAACATTACATCGTGGCAAAAGCCCTTTAAGCCACCCCCGGCTTACAACGTGATCTCAAGGCGGGTGGTCCTACTCTATTTTTACCTCTCAGTAGAGTCAAATTCAGACTTCTCATTGGGTCAACAGACCTCCATAATCTGGAGAGAAAATTAAAAAAAAGCACCAACCATGTCATTGTTCTCAAAAGAAGACTTTTGAAGGCCCGTTCTCGAGATAGGTGTGGTGCCAGAGGTATGAGACCTGCACCTATCTTGAGAACGGGCCCCAAAAAGTCTTCATTAAGATCAGAGAGGTGATCAGAACTAATTTTCATCTGGCAGATCTTGTGGGGTAACTGGGGGCCCCGGAATTGGAACCACAACTATCTGACATTGATGACACAACCTATCAATATGCCATCAATAGGTGGAATGGGAATGCACAGTGTCGGACTGAAGGTTTCACAGTCCCTTTTGGGGACCCGTTCTCGAGACATTTGTGGGTCCCAACTCTGAGACCTGCACTTCTTACACATTGATCTTATCAATATGCTTCAAATGTGTGGGGTGGGAATACCCAGTGCTGGACTGAAGTTCCTTGGGCCCACAAGTGGAACTTATTAGGGCCCACTCTCTATCTAAACAGGACATGAGCCACGTCATTTTATTGTTTGCACATACAGGATATCTAGAGATGATTTCTACAGTCAGTTCTAAGTGTGGGGCCCTGAAATAGGAAATGTACACTATTATATCAGAGCTTAGGCCCACCGGAGGATCCTCTGGTAACCGGGTGGGCCAGTCCGACTCTAGGAATACCCTTTTTAAAGGGGTATATTCACCATAGACTTTGATGATATATCAATAGGATACACCATCAAAGTCTGATTGGTACAGGTTCAACCTCTGGGACCCGCACAAATTTTGGGAATGGGGCCCCGAAAGTGTGGGCCCAGAATGGAGGGCCGGTTGTGCTTGCACATGACTCTCCATTCTGTACTTTGGGAGTTCCATGTACAGGGGAGCTCTGTGTTCTCCATTCTGTTCTATGATAGTTCCCAGTACAGGGGAGCCCTGTGTTCTCTCCATTCTGTCTATGGGAGTTCCCAGTACAGGGGAGCGCTGTGTTCTCTCATTCTGTCTATGGGAGTTCCCAGTACAGGGGACCGCTGAGTTCTCTCCATTCTGTTCTATGGGAGTTCCCAATACAGGGGAGTGCTGAGTTCTCCATTCTGTTCTATGGGAGATCCTCGTACAGAGGAGCACTGTGTTCTCCATTATGTTCTATGGGAGTTACCAGTACAGGGGAGCGCTGTGTTCTCCATTCTCCTCTATGGGAGTTCCCAGTACAGAGGAGCGCTGTGTTCTCTCCATTGTGTTCTATGGGAGATCCTAGTACAAAGGAGCACTGTGTTCTCCATTATGTTCTATGGGAGTTCCCAGTACAGGGGAGAGCTGTGTTCTCCATTCTCCTCTATGGCAGTTCCCAGTACAGGGGAGCGCTGTGTTCTCCATTCTGTTTTATGGGAGTTCCCAGTACAGGGGAGCACGGTGTTCTTCATTCTGTCCTATGGGAGTTCCCAGTACAGGGGAGCGCTGTGTTCTCTCTATTCTCCTCTATGGGAGTTCCCAGTACAGGGGAGTGCTGTGTTCTCTCCATTCTGCTCTATGGGAGTTCCCAGTACAGGGAAGCGCTGTGTTCTATCCATTCTGCTCTATGGGAGTTCCCAGTACAGGGGAGCGCTGTGTTCTCTCCATTCTGGTCTATGGGAGTTCCCAGTACAGGGGAGCGCTGTGTTCTCCATTCTCCTCTATGGCAGTTCCCAGTACAGGGGAGCGCTATGTTCTCCATTCTGTTCTATGGGAGTTCCCAGTACAGGGGAGCGCTGTGTTCTCCATTCTGTTCTATGGGAGTTCCCAGTACAGGGGAGCTCTGTGTTCTCCATTCTGTTCTATGGGAGTTCCCAGTACAGGGGAGCGCTGTGTTCTCCATTCTGTTCTATGGAAGTTCCCAGTACAGGGGAGTGCTGTGTTCTCTCCATTCTGTTCTATGGGAGTTCCCAGTACAGGGGAGCGCTGTGTTCTATCCATTCTGGTCTATGGGAGTTCCCAGTACAGGGGAGCGCTGTGTTCTCTCCATTCTGGTCTATGGGAGTTCCCAGTACAGGGGAGTGCTGTGTTCGCTCCATTCTGGTCTATGGGAGTTCCCGGTACAGGGGAGTGCTGTGTTCTCTCCATTCTGTTCTATGCGAGTTCCCAGTACAGGGGAGCGCTGTGTTCCCCATTCTGTTCTATGCGAGTTCCCAGTAAAGGGGAGCGCTGTATTCTCCTTTCTTTTCTATAGGCGTTCCCAGTACTCAGGAGTGAAATGTTCGGTTGTACTCCGAACTCCCACAGAACAGATGAAGCGGAAACTTTAAGGGGCCCATTACTGAGATTGGTGCGCCACCTATCAGGCATATCAGACAGATAGTATATCCTATCATTACAGCATAAAGGTTTATGATGAAAACACCCCTTTAACTGACTTTATGGCTAGAGTTGAAGGTCTTCTGGGCTGGCGCCATTGTTGGCACCCTCATCAGATGCCAGTGCCCCCACTGAACCCATCTTGTTAGTCTTTTTTTTGGTCTGTAGGTGATGGTCCATCCTAACAGAAGCAGGATTTTTAGGAGTGCAGAATCTTGCACCATTGTGACATTCACCTCTAATGGACAACTCCTTGTGAAGAATGCTCTTTTTATGGCCCAACCTGGAGGTCGGGAGGGTGGGGGGCGAGACAGCTGAGAGAGACAGTCCTTTACTATATATGACTCCAGAGGGGAAAGGTCAAGACGGCATCAACCCCCCTGTAAAGTCCCTGAGCCCTCTGTGTCATGGGTGCATTTCTATATGATTTTTAGTGTGGACGAAATCCACCAACCATCATTGATCAAGAACATGAATTCTGCCGTCCCCGATCTCCAGTTCTTGAACCTTACCATGAGCTTCCTCTATAGAACGACAGAATAAAATGACCGTTCCTCTACAGGACACATTTTGGAATTTCAGCTATTTATGATCTTCACGCTTCCAGCCAGCTGGGGGACACCCACAGTGTAGCACCCTTAGAGGACACAATATGGGGTCCATGTTCCTGCCGGTGATTGAAAATGGGCCAAATATGGCCACAGAGTGGAGTGTGAGCCTTACTTATCATGGTGACTCTGCAAGAAGAGAAAAAAACTAAAACTTATATGCATACAATAGGCGCGGCGATTTTTAAAGTTCAAATTGCAGGAAGGTGCAAATTTTAAACATAGAAAATTTTAATATAGGCTTGATTTCTGGTTGGAATTGCAATAAAGACTATATACATACATACATACACAGTGCCTTGCGAAAGTGTTCGGCCCCCTTGAACTTTTCAACCTTTTGCCACATTTCAGGCTTCAAAGATAAAGATATAACATTTCAATTTTTTTTGTGAAGAATCAACAACAAGTGGGACACAATTGTAAAGTGGAACGAAATTTATTGGATATTTTAAACTTTTGTAAAAAATAAAAAACTATAAAGTGGGGCATGCAATATTATTTCGCCCCTTTACTTTCAGTGCAGCAAACTCACTCCAAACGTTCAGTGAGGATCTCTGAATGATCCAATGTTGTCCTAAATGACTGATGATGATAAATATAATCCACCTGTGTGTAATCAAGTCTCCGTATAAATGCACCTGCTCTGTGATAGTTTCAGGGTTCTGTTTATAGCGCAGAGAGCATCATGAAGACCAAGGAACACACCAGGCAGATTTCCCAAACTTTAAACATCCCAAGGAGCACTGTGCAAGCGATCATATTGAAATGGAAGGAGGATCAGACCACTGCAAATCTACCAAGACCCGGACGTCCCTCTAAACTTTCATCTCAAACAAGGAGAAGACTGATCAGAGATGCAGCCAAGAGGCCCATGATGACTCTGGATGAACTGCAGAGATCTACAGCTGAGGTGGGAGAGTCTGTCCATAGGAAAACAATCAGTCACTGCACAAATCTGCCCTTTATGGAAGAGCAGCAAGAAGAAGCCATTTCTCAAAGATATCCATAAAAAGTCTTGTTTAAAGTTTGCCACAAGCCGCCTGGGAGACACCAAACATGTGGAAGAAGGGGCCGCCTGGGAGACACCAAACATGTGGAAGAAGGGGCCGCCTGGGAGACACCAAACATGTGGAAGAAGGGGCCGCCTGGGAGACACCAAACATGTGGAAGAAGGGGCCGCCTGGGAGACACCAAACATGTGGAAGAAGGGGCCGCCTGGAAAACACCAAACATGTGGAAGAAGGGGCAGCCTGCGAGACACCAAACCTGTGGAAGAAGGGGCCGCCTGGGAGACACCAAACATGTGGAAGAAGGGGCCGCCTGGGAGACACCAAACATGTGGAAGAAGGGGCTCTGCTCAGATGAAACCAAAATCCAACTACAATGCAAAACGATATGTTTGGCGTAAAAGCAACACAGCTCATCCCCCTAAACACCCCATCCCCACTGTCACACATGGTGGGGGCAGCATCATGGATTGGGCTTTTCTTCAGCAGGGACATGGAAGATGGTTAAAATTGATGGGAAGATGGATGGAGCCAAATCCAGGACCATTCTGGAAGAAAACCTGTTGCAGTCTGCAAAAGACCTGAGACTGGGACGGAGATTTATCTTCCAACAAGACAATGATCCCAAACATACACCACAATCTACCATGGAAGGTTCACAAATAACTGTCTCCAGGTGTTAGAATGGCCAAGTCACAGTCCAGACCTGAATCCAATGGAGAATCTGTGGAAAGAGCTGAAAACTGCTGTTCACAAACGCTCTCCATCCAACCTCACTGAGCTCCAGCTGCTCACAAACGCTCTCCATCCAACCTCACTGAGCCCCAGCTGTTCAGACGCTCTCCATCCAACCTCGCTTAGCTCCAGCTGTTCACAAACGCTCTCCATCCAACCTCGCTGAGCTCCAGCTGCTCACAAACCCTCTCCATCCAACCTCACTGAGCTCCAGCTGTTCACTAATGCTATCCATCCTACCTCTCTGAGCTCAATCTGTTCACAAACGCTCTCCATCCAACCTCGCTGTAGCTCCACTGCTCACAAACGCTCACCATCCAACCTCACTGGGCTCCAGCTGCTCACAAACGCTCTCCATCCAACCTCACTGAGCTCCAGCTCACAAACGCTCTCCATCCAACCTCACTGAGCTCCAGCTGCTCATACACGCTCTCCATCCAACCTCACTGAGCTCCAGCTGTTCACAAACGCTCTCCATCCAACCTCGCTGAGCTCCAGCTGCTCACAAACCCACTCCATCCAACCTCACATAGCTCCAGCTGTACACAAACGATCTCCAACCAACCTCGCTGAGCTCCAGCTGCTCACAAACGCTCTCCATCCAACCTCACTGGGCTCCAGCTGCTCACAAGCGCTCTCCATCCAACCTCACTGAGCTCCAGCTGCTCACAAACGCTCTCCATCCAACCTCACTGAGCTCCGGCTGCGCTCTCCATCCAACCTCACTGAGCTCCAGCTGTTCACAAACGCTCTCCATCCAACCTCACTGAGCTCTGGCTGCTCACAAACGCTCTCCATCCAACCTCGCTGAGCTCCAGCTGCTCACAAACCCTCTCCATCCAACCTCACTGAGCTCCAGCTGTTCACAAACGCTCTCCATCCAACCTCGCTGAGCTCCAGCTGCTCACAAACCCTCTCCATCCAACCTCACTGAGCTCCAGATGCTCATACACGCTCTCCATCCAACCTCACTGAGCTCCAGCTGCTCACAAACGCTCTCCATCCAACCTCCACTGAGCTCCAGCTGCTCACAAACGCTCTCCATCCATCCTCACGAGCCCCAGCTGCTCACAAAACGCTCTCCATCCAACCTCACTGAGCTCCAGCTGTTCACAAACGCTCTCCATCCAACCTCACTGAGCTCCAGCTGCTCACAAACGCTCTCCATCCAACCTCACTGAGCTCCAGCTGCTCACAAACGCTCTCCATCCAACCTCACTGAGCTCCAGCTGCTCACAAACGCTCTCCATCCAACCTCACTGAGCTCCAGCTGCTCACAAACACTCTCCATCCAACCTCACTGAGCTCCAGATGCTCACACACGCTCTCCATCCAACCTCACTGAGCTCCAGCTGCTCACAAACGCTCTCCATCCAACCTCACTGAGCTCCAGCTGCTCACAAACGCTCTCCATCCATCCTCACTGAGCCCCAGCTGCTCACAAACGCTCTCCATCCAACCTCACTGAGCTCCAGCTGTTCACAAACGCTCTCCATCCAACCTCACAGAGCTCCAGCTGCTCACAAACGCTCTCCATCCCAACCTCGCTGAGCTCCAGCTGCTCACAAACACTCTCCATCCAACCTCACTGAGCTCAAGCTGCTCACAAACGCTCTCCATCCAACCTCACTGAGCTATAGCTGCTCATAAACGCTCTCCATCCAACCTCACTGAGCTCCAGCTGCTCACACTCTCCATCCAACCACTCACTTGAGCTCCAGCTGCTCACAAACGCTCTCCATCCAACCTCACTGAGCTCCAGCTGCTCACAGAACGCTCTCCCTCCAACCTCACTGGGCTCCAGCTGCGCCAAGGAAGAATGGGCAAGAATTTCGGTCTCTCAATGTGCAAAACTAATAGAGACAAACCCCAAACGACTTGCAGCTGTAATCGAGCAAAAGGTGGCGCTACAAAGTATTAACTTAAGGAGCCGAATAATATTGCACGCCCCACTTTCCAGTTTTTTATTTTTTAAAAAAGTTTGAAATATCAAATAAATTTTCGTTCCACTTCACAATTGTGTCCCACTTGTTGATTCTTCACAAAAAATTTTTATTTTATATCTTTGTGTTTGAAGCCTGAAATGTGGCAAAAGGTTGAAAAGTTCAAGGGGGTCGAATACTTTCGCAATGCACTGTATATATAAATATAAATTATGCTACCGAGTGTCTTTTACACTAATAGTACTTTGATGGTCTGAAACTGGACACCACCTGTTATTACGGCCGCTGCTCCCTCAAAAATAACTGCTTTTGAATAGAAAGGGGGTGGAGGCCACAAGTGCCAATAAATCACCCTGACTTGGTCATTGTTGGTGGGGCAGGGCAGGTCACAGAATGAAGAAAATGGTTCAACAGCAAAGCAAAACAGAGAGGTTTGGAGTAGACTAGAGTTGCCCGAAAATAAGAAACTTAAATGCATTTAAATGCACTTAAGTGCACTTAAATGGCCATACACTGAAGTTATGTGAATAATTCTGACAGACATGACTGATGAATCCATCGACCTTGTATGTAATAATAATAATATTCTTTATATAGTGCCAACATATTCCGCAGCGCTTTACAAATTCGAGGGTAAACGTACAGACATTACACATTAAAAGAACTTACAAATGAGACCAAAAAGGGTGTGGGGGCCCCTGCTCGTGAGAGCTTACAATCTATTAGGGTGTATGGGTGAAACATACGGTAAGAAGTCCCAAGTGTTTACAATGGGCCGGCCATGTTTCATAAATAGGGGGTGGTTTACATGAAAAATGGATGAACCTGCCACCCACACAGTACATCTATATACAGATAAGTGCCTGTGAGTGCCCTAGTGTAGGGAGTGACACAGGTGTGTGATAGCAGGTGGGGGTTAGTAATTAGAGATCTTGGTCGGCCAGACTGAGAAGATGTATTTTCAGGGCCCTCTTAAAACTATGAGGGTTGTGAATGTGCCTGATCGCCGGCGCTAGCATGTTCTAGAGAACTGGTGCAGCACGTGTGAAATCATGGAGACGAGCATGGGAGGTTCGGATGATTGAGGCATGTAGTCCAAGATCATCAGCAGAGCGGAGAGACTGGATAGGTTGGTAGACAGAGATGATGGAGGATATATAGGGGATGCAGCACTGAGGAGAGTCTGGGTAGGTGGTACACAGAGATGCGGGAGGAGATGTAGGGGGGTGCAGCGCTGTGGAGAGCTTTATGGTTGGGAGTGATTAGTTTATGCTGTATTCTGCACTGCATGGGCAACCAGTGCAGTGACTGACACAGTGTAGAGGCATCAGTATTGCAGCTGGAAAAAAAGATGAGCCTGGCTGCTGCATTCAGAACAGATTGGAAAGGGGAGAGTTTACAGAGAGGGAGACCGATAAGCAAGGAGTTACAGCAGTCAAGACGGGAAATGATAAGGGCCACAATGAGAGTTTGACTTGTTTCCACAGTGAGAAACGGACGGATTCTGGAGATGTTCCTGAGGTGCAGGTGACAGTAGCGGGCAAGGGATTGGATATAGGGGGTGAAGAACAGATCAGAATCCAGTATAACCCCCAGACAGCGGGCCTGCTACCTAGGAGAAATGGTGGTACCACACACAGAAACAGAAATAGCAGGGGGGGGGGGGTTGGTTAGTAGATGGCGGAAAGACAAGAAGTTCGGTTTTAGTGAGGTTTAGTTTAAGATACAGGGAAGACATGATGTCAGAGACAGCGGACAGACAGTCACAGGTGTTTTGTAGCAGGGCAGGAGTGATGTCTCGGGAGGAGGTGTATAATTGGGTGTCATCCGCATAGAGATGGTACTGGAAGCCAAATCTGCTGATGGTTTGTCCAATGGGGGCTGTGTACAATGAAAAGAGGACAGGACCTAGAACTGACCCCTGAGGAACCCCAACATCAAGAGGAAGAGGAGAGGAGGTGGAACCAGAAAACGAGACACTGAAGGAGCGGTCAGAGAGTAGGACGACAACCCAGCGAGAGCGTTTTCCTGGAGTCCACTGGTGCCGATCTTGCTGAGGTGAAGTTGGTGATCCACAGTGTCAAATGCTGCAGAGAGATCCAAGAGAAGCAACAATGAGTAGTTACCCTGAGATTTTGCTGTTAGGAGGTCATTTGAGACTTTAACTAAGGCAGTTTCCGTGGAGTGGAGGGTGCGGAAACCTGATGGTAGAGGATCGAGAAGAGAGTTGGCGGAGAGATAGCGGATCAGGCGAGAGTAGACCAAGTGTTCCAGGAGTTTAGAGATGAAGGGCAGGTTAGAGACTGGTCGGTAGTTAGCACAGGACGGGTCCAGAGTGGGCTTTTTTTTAGTAAATAATATATTCTAAAAGGCTTATGGGAAATGAGCTGCAGAGTCCGCTCTTGGACATAGCGTTACTCAAGTCACATCAGACTTGCAATGTGAATGGGATTAATGCCAAACATTTACTCAGCTGCAGACAGCTTTTTCAGGGTGCTGCCCCTTATCTGTGTAGAATAAAATATTGGTTAACTAAGTGAGAGGCTCTAGATGTAGCTCGAAAGGAGTAACTCTTCCTCATTAGGGAGAGGCACCATGTAGGTGTGTGGAGACTTATACACCATTAGTCTTGCCACTGAAATTTAAATAAATTCTAAAGGGCTCATGGGAAATGAGTAGCACCATCTATTGGATCTAGTTTTCCCCTAATCATATCTGACTCACTGAGCCTTGCAATGTAAATGGCATTAGAGGCAACCAGATGCTCATCAGCAGACAGCTGTTTTGTGGTATTTGCCCCTCATCAATGCAAAGTAGATGCTTGTTGGCTAGGTGAGAGACTCTGGGGGTAGCTCAAAATGGGTAACATTGCTCATTACAGGAGAGGCACTGTATAGATGTATGGAAAATCTGAAGTGTGTCAATAAAGTAGGTAAACAAACTCTGTTGCTTGAGATAAGACTCTGCAGGGAGTGACTCACCATTAGTTGCTCCACTGAAATTTACGTATATTCTGAAATGCTTATGGGAAATGAGCTAGGACTCTGCAGCGTCACCTATTAGATATTGCCTTCCTCAAATCACATTCGTCTGCTGACAGCTATATCGGGGGGTTTGCTTTTCAGTGCAGGGCAAAATACTGCTTTGCTAGGTAGGAGTTTCTAGGGGTAGCCAAAAAGGGGTAACATTCCTCATTAGGGTATAGAAACTTACATGCCATGATCACTCCACTCAAATTTAAATATATTCTAAAAGACTCATAAATATTGAGGTAGGACTCTGCAGCATCAGCTATTGGATATAGTGTTCCTCAAGTCACATCGATTTACGGAGCCTTGCAATATGAATGGGATTAAGTCCAGCCATATATTCATCTGCAGCCAGCTGTTTCGGGGTGGTTGCCCCTTATCAGTGCAGAATACTAGAGTACTGGTTGGGTAGGTGAGAGGCTTCTGGGGTAACGTTCTCTATTCGGGGGAGGCATCATATGGGTGTGTGGAGACTTATACAATATTAGTTGCCCCACTGAAATTCAAATGTATTCTAAAGGACTCATGAGTAATGATAAAGGACTCTCCAACGTCACCTATTTTGTGTAGTGTTCCTCAATTCACATCCAGCTCACTGAGCCTTGCAATGTAAATGAGATTAGAGCCAAACAGATATGTATGTAAATAATGGGACAATTATACCTCTCTCGATCCCCCTGATGTTTGAGGGATTGCTCCTTCTAGTGTTTTTTTGGGGGGGCTTTTAAAATTCAGTATATTTGGGCATCTGCTGGACCCATCTAGGATGTGACCCACAAAATCGTTCAAAAACAGTATTTGGTGAAGTTGTCTTATTATAAGGGTTTTCTCACCATGCAGAGCAACAGCCAGCTTCAGATTCACACTTCCTGGTCAGGCTGTGGGCAGGTCCGTAGCAAGGACTGGAATATCAGCTCTGCTATTCCTAGCTATTCCTGTTACAGTGCCGTGACTGCTGATTTACTACACAGGACTACAGAGCTCTAAAGAGTGAAAGCTTGTCATTAAGGTAGGTACACAAACTCTTTTGCTAGATATAAGACTCTGCAGGGAGTGACTCACCATGTTGGATCAATCATATAAGAGACAGAGGTAGGAAGGAGTGGTCGGTAAGTTTGTGTGCTCTTACAGGAGATAAAATCTTCTTTATCTCGTGACCAGAACAAAATCAAAACAGCAATGTATTTGGTAATAGTCCTCATTTACCTTTTCCTACATGATAAAAGCTAATCATTGTGGTTACATAGTTTAAATGGTTGAAAAAAGACAAATGTCCATCAAGTTCAACCAAGGGTGGTGAGAAAACCTCCTTTTACTATGTGTCTATTTTTTTTGTATTTCAGGTTCCCAGATTGTGACGAACCCTACCCCCGTCTGGTGGACATCAGTATCTCCAACGAGCCTACGGACGACACCCCTCAGGCAGTACAAAAAGACTATGGCTTCTGGTGTCCCCGGGAGCTAAAAATTGACCCAGATTTGGGCTACTCTTTTCTAGGAGTGCGTGACTGCTCACCTCCCTGCCCACACATGTACTTCCGAAGAGAAGAACTCTCCTTTGCCCGATACTTTATCGGAGTGATCTCCATCGTCTGTCTCTCCGCCACCCTCTTCACCTTTCTGACGTTTCTTATCGACGTGACCAGGTTCCGCTACCCGGAGAGACCCATCATATTTTACGCCGTCTGCTACATGATGGTGTCCTTGATCTTCTTCATCGGGTTCCTACTAGAGGACCGTGTAGCCTGCAACTCGGCCAGCCCCAGCAAATACAAGGCTTCTACGGTGACCCAAGGCTCTCACAACAAGGCCTGCACCATGCTCTTCATGGTCCTCTACTTCTTCACCATGGCCGGAAGTGTTTGGTGGGTCATCTTAACCATTACTTGGTTCTTGGCTGCTGTTCCTAAATGGGGAAGTGAAGCCATTGAGAAGAAAGCACTCTTCTTTCACGCCAGCGCTTGGGGCATTCCTGGAACCTTGACCATCATCTTGTTGGCAATGAACAAAATTGAAGGAGACAACATCAGTGGGGTGTGCTTTGTCGGCCTTTACGATGTCCACTCCTTGAGATACTTCGTCCTGGCCCCTCTCTGCTTGAACGTCGTGGTCGGAGTATCGCTCCTCCTGGCCGGGATTATTTCATTGAACCGAGTGCGGATAGAGATCCCATTGGAAAAGGAAAACCAGGACAAGCTGGTGAAATTTATGATCCGCATTGGGGTCTTCAGTGTTCTTTACCTCGTGCCCCTTCTGATAGTCATTGGCTGCTATTTTTACGAGCAGGCCTATCGAGCGGTTTGGGAGACCACGTGGATCCAAGAACGTTGTAAGGAATACCATATACCATGCCCGTTTCAGGTAAGGCTTAAAAAATTGGTGATTGAAGGGTTTTTACGAGACTATACAATTGAGGGCTTTTTCTACAGATAGGGCATCAATATTAGATTATTGGGGTACAACTTGGTGTCCTCGTTGATCAGACAAGAGATCCCACAGTAGTCCAGCAAGGGCCACTTTCCTTTCATATTTTTGGAAGGGGGTGTTCATCGACGTTATTGTTTGGGATGGAATAATCATTGTCCAACTACTTTGTGGTCTACAATACGTTTTTGTATCCTAGTGACCCCCGATGAACCGTGGTGAGCTACCCAGAGAATTGCGTCGGGTATTGTGTGTGCAAAAGGGTTTTTGTATATGATGAGAATTGTGGGTCTAGTATTTGTTGCACTGTTTATCTAATAGGGTGGAATAGGGCCTATTAGAGTCAACCACCCAAAGTGGGGGC
This sequence comes from Phyllomedusa bahiana, assembly GCA_025379985.1. Classification (NCBI taxonomy): domain Eukaryota; kingdom Metazoa; phylum Chordata; class Amphibia; order Anura; family Hylidae; genus Phyllomedusa; species Phyllomedusa bahiana. The sequence goes on along the minus strand of JAODAL010034961.1, from coordinate 1,429 downwards.
GCCCTTTTCAGGGCGATTATCCCACAGCTGAGGCAGGGCCTACTAGGCGCTATAAAAGAGTGAGAGACCTGTCCTTATCCTAGTTGGCCCAAAATTACTTAGACCTTTACAGCATTTGTGGCCTTATGTGATTATTCGTGGTAAGTTTTAACCACTTGTTGGATTTCAGTGATATTACTTTTATTGATTACCAGGCACATCACCGGACATTTAGTTATGGCTGTGCTTGGTACTGCAGTCATAATAATTTCAATAGGCCACTATAATATAAATGGTGCTGTCCCTAGTAAACATTATTAGGGGTACAACTTCTGGTGTTCTTCTTGATCGACTAACCAGAGATGCCACAGTCTTCCAGCAAGGGCCACTTTCCTTTCATATTTATGGAAGGGGGGTGTTCATCGACATTATTGTTTGGGATGGAATAATCATTGTCCAACTACTTTGTGGTCTACGATACGTTTTTGGAGTCCCAGTGACCCCTGATGAACCGTGGTGAGCTACCCAGGGAATTGCGTCGGGTATTGAGTGTGCAAAAAGGTTTTGTATACTATGAGAATTGTGGGTCTAGTATTTGTTGTGCTATTTATCTATTAGGGTGGAATAGGGCATATTAGGGCCGGCCAACCGGAGTGGGGATGCCATTTTCCGTGCGATTATCCTACAGCTACTAGACAATATAATACAGTGAGAGACCCGTCCTAGTCGGCCCAAAATTGCTTAGACCTTTATAGCATTTGAGGCCTTGTGAGATTATTCATCTAATGGGGCCTTTTTTATAAGAATATATTTTAAAAGTATTTATTAAATGTTAAGTTTTAGCTACTTGTTGGATTTCAGTGATATTACTTTTATTGATTACCTGGCACATCACCGGACATTTAGGGCCACATGTATGAAAACTGTCTAGGTCTAAGGCTATGTTCACACGGCTTAAAATGGGACGTATTTCAGTCCGTAATTACACGCCGTAATGTGCGAATTACGGCTGGAATACTTCCCAGTCATTACGGTAATTTAAAAGTTCTCATAGAGAATATGGATTACGTCTGGGGGGGGATTAAGTGACATGGGAATTACCAGCGGCGTATACGCACCACTGGTAACGAAAGTCTATGGGCCGACGACGTGCCTGCTCAAGCCCCGCCCCCATCCACACAGCGTAATTACGCCCCGCAAATAAGCTGTGTGAACATAGCCTAAAATTCACTTTGTTGCCCATAGCAACCAATCAGAGCTCATGGCAACCAATCAGAGCGCCTCTTTCATTTTTCCACAACACTATATGAAATGAGAGGGGCGCTCTGATTGGTTGCTATGAGCTCTGATTGGTTGCTATGGGCAACAAAGTGAATTTTATACCTAGACAGTTTTCATACATGTGGTCCTTCGTTATGGCTGTGCTTGTAGAGCGCAGACCCTACAAAAT
>JAODAL010034960.1:0-43544 GCA_025379985.1 Phyllomedusa bahiana | reverse complement strand
CCCCTAGAAACACCCCCTTTCAAATGGGATAGCTAGGGAGCTTTTCCACCTGTTCACCTGTACAGGGATCCCCAAGGAGATCCTGACCAATCAGGGCACTCTGTTTATGTTCAAGGTGACCAAAGAGCTGTGTCGCCAGCTAAAGATTACCCACCTGTGCACCTCGGTGTACCATCCCCAGGCCTATGGACTGGTAGAAAGATTTAACAAGACCCTAAAAGGGATGTTAAAAAAGGTGGTGGACAAAGATGGAAGGAATTGGGATCACCCGTGACCCGATCTGATGTTCTCAATCCAAGAAGTTCCACAGGCATCCATGGGGGTCTCTCTGTTAGAGCTGCTGTATGAGAGACATCCCAGGGGGCTCCTGAACATAGCCAGAGAGACCTGGGAACAAGAGGAAACCCCTTACTGGAGTGTAATCGAGCACATAGCCGACATGCAGGATAGGATTGCGGCCGTTATGCCCATTGTAAGGGAGAACATGCTGCAGGCCCAGGAAACACAGGCCCGGGTTTATAGCAGGACTGCAAAGGTCACAGTCTTTTAGCCAGGGGACATACTTGTCCCGACCGTAGAAAGCAAATTTCTAGCAAAGTGACAAGGCTCCTATGAGATCTGAGAACGGGTGAGTGAGGTGAACTACAAGGTTTTCCAGCCAGGGAAAAGAAAGCCTTATCAGAGGTCCAGAGGCAGGAGGTCAGGGAATTCCTACAGAGGAACTGAGGGGTCTTCTCCAAACTACCCGGAAAGAGGTAATTAAACATGACATTGTCACGGAGCCAGGTCGAAAGGTACGGTTAAGACCATATAGAGTACCGGAAGCCAAGAGTCAAGCCATCTCAGAAGAGGTGGAAAAAATGTTAGCCCTAGGGGTCATAGAGAAGTCCCAAAGTGGGTGGTCGAACCCAATAGTGATCATCCCGAAGCCAGATGGCAGCTTGCGGTTCTGTAACGACTTCCGCAAGCTGAATGAGATCTCAAAATTTGATGCCTACCCCATGCCACAGGTCAACGAGCTGATCGAGAGGTTGGGGCCTGCGATGTACATGACTACCTTAGGCCTCACAAAAGGGTATTGGCAGATTCCCCTCACAGACGAAGCCAGAGAAAAAACAGCCTTTTCCACCCCAGAGGGACACTTCCAGTATGTGGTCCTTCCCTTTGGTTTACAGGGGGCTCCTGCAACCTTTCAGAGGTTGATGGACATCATCCTGCAGCCACATAAAGACTACGCAGCCGCATATCTGGATGATGTTGTTATCTATAGTTCTGACTGGGGTTCCCATCTTGCTAAGGTGCAAGCGGTCCTAGACATGATAGGGGCAGCCAGTCTAACGGCTAATCCACAAAAATGTGCAGTAGGGCTGGAGGAGGCTCGCTACCTTGGGTACAACATCGGCCAAGGGGTCATCAAACCCCAAGTAGACAAGCTCGAAATCCATCGGAATTGGCCTCAACCCGTGTCCAACAAAACAGTTTTGAGTCTTCCTGGGCATCGCAGGTTATTACAGAAGGTTTTGCCTTGTGCCAGGTCTTGCCTCAATAGCTGCCCCTCTCACAGACCTCACCAAGGGAGCGAAGTCCACCATGATAAGGTTGAATCCAGAGGCTGAACAAGCCTTCCAAAAACTCAAGGAGGTTCTATGGAAGAGACTTGTTCTGATCACCCCTAATTTTAGGAAGGAGTTCCTGGTGCAGACAGATGCCTCAGAAGTGGGCTTAGGGGCAGTCCTGCCTAAAGTGGTTAATGGAGAAGAGCACCCAGTCAGGTACCTCAGCCGGAAGCTGTCGGCAGCGGAAAAAAAAACTGCTCAATCATAGAGAGGGAATGTCTGGCCCTGAAATGGGCAATCGAGGTACTATTTAGTGGGAAGGCAATTTAGGGTGATCACAGATCACTCCACGTTAAAATGGATGGCCCAAAATAATTCAAAATAAAATAAACTCGGCAGAGCCGCAGTGGCCCCAGTGGACACTCAGCAGTGCCAGGCAGGCCCATGTCCAGGTTGGTTAGTTTGTGAAATAAGAAGGCCTGCTTGCAGTGGGCCTCCATTTTTCACGGGGCCCCATATGGCAGTACCCCCTGTACTGCCTTTACGAGATGCAGCTGATGGCTGTTGCTGAGCCACGCATTTGTGCTTTAATTTGAAATACCAGATTCAGGACTGAAGACTATATTGACTCTCTATGCATACATATTTCCGCATCTGATGCCTGTTAGACATGGACTATCTGCCACGGATCTCTCTGCTACAACCAGGTCTCGGTGGAGACTCCCTTAGAAGGCTGACCGCACTTGCAGTACAGTTGGGCATTGCTGTATCCTCCTTCTTTATCAGGTATCCGGCTTCTAACACCCTGGGCTGTTGGGATACTCCCTGTAATCTTTGTGGGCAACCACTAAGTCAGCAAAGTGCTGCTATAAGACATGTAACAAAGAAAGGTACGAGATACTAACTTAGCTGCTGATCCATGACATCGGTATCTGAATTCTTGACGTGAGGGGTATCTGAATAGCCTGAGGATGTACCCCATTCACCACTCGCGTAGCACGTAATTGCTAGAGACAATAAATGGCCAAATACCAGTGATCTAAAACCAGACCAACTATAGGACCATTAAGGAACAGTTCCTGAGGGCCTATAGACAGAAACGAGAAGTACACATCAATGGGCAGAGGGTCTTCATTTTTCAGGCCTTTTCTACCCAGGTGTCTCTAAAACTCCTCGGTAAGATACTCCCACACCTCTGGGCTATATTGCTGCGACCACCTTCCCGCAGCTGCATACCCCTTGTGGGTAGGCTGATTGTGCACTCTCATTAAGGTGCGAGAGTGCATGGACAAGTTTTGCATATACGCACTTACACCAAAAAAGCGCACCCCACTGCAGTGTACAACAAGAGACACAAGCCGCGTCTCCTGTGATCCCAAAACAGCCTAAGATGGCGCCGGTGTTTCCTACCCGCCCGGCAGATGATCTAGGGACCACAACTAACATGTCGCAAGATCCAGGATACAACACTGGAGACACCCAGACACAGGCACTCTCCTTAGCACAGGAGGTCACAAAGCTTATCTCACCAGCGCTAGACAGGATGTTTGACCTAATACAGGCCTCAATAAATGCAGCTCTCTCCCAGATTACTGCCAACTCACAAAAGATAGCAGATCTGGAGTCAAAGGCTGTTACCATTTAAGAAGATATTACTATGGTTGAAGGCACAGCTACAACCACCATGCGTCTATTGAGGCCATGCAGGCTAAGCTGGAAGTCCTCGAAAACCGGGAGAGATGTAACAATTTGAGGATTATTGTGGATTCTGAGCTGGTCCTTTCTGACCAACTGGTGTCCTACCTTGTAAAAGATTTGGCAACCAAATGGTTCTGACTCCCCACTGGTGTTAGCAAAGACCTCCATAAAATACTTAGGCATCCTTATCGGAAGAACTCCAGAGTCCATCTTCAACATAAATTATCCCCCCCTTATACTGAAAGTCATCAGAGAGTTACAACGATGGTCAAACCTCCTCTTACCATTTCTTCTCGCAAGATTGCATTTAGTTCGCATGATCAGCTTCCCTAGGTTATTATATCCCCTGCAGACAATCCCACTTCTGCTGAAACACTTCGACACCAAAAATCTCCGACCTAGCTTTACTAGATTCATCTGGGCTGCCAAAAAACCAAGAATAGCCATCACTAAACTCATGCTTCCAAGGAAATGTGGCGAAGTCAACCTCCCTGACATACGCCAATATAACCTAGCATGCCTCTTTAGGCACTGTATAGACTGGGTGAAAGGGACATCTCACCACTTGAATACTGATCAGGAGGCACGACTTGTGGCCCCATGGGACCTCACTGCACTCCTACACACGAAATATTCGAACATTCCAAATACAATTAGATCCTGCATTTTAATGAGTGTACTAATAGGCCCACATGGAAGACCTGCCGAAAACCTATACAATCTTCCCAGCCATGCGATTAAACAGTATGCCGGTGTCTGACATCCAGGAGTTTCAGGCAAGGCCTAGGGAACCCACACCTCACCTTGTGGAAGGGAAAGGGGCATTTTAGAATGTTTGGCGCTCTCGCTGAGTAGGCAACAGAAATAGGAACACAAGCTTATGTTCATTCCCGGAACTTAGGGATACATATCAAATTCCAGACACCCCTTTCCTTGACATATGGGCCAGGTCATGGGCTTTAAAAGAGTAGAGTCTCTGTGCTCTGGATGCAGAATGTGTCCCCAACTTGTTTGATGAAGTTCCTCGGCCCAACTCCAGTCGTCACCCCCTGTTCGAGGAAACTATAGAAAGTTGCGAGATCTAATGATCAACGCTTTTGAATGGGCAAGCTCATTTCTAGTGGGAGAAGTCTTCCCGAGACTGAATTAATCATTATCTATCTTGGGGGGGGGGGGGGGGGGGGGAGGACAATATCCTGCAGAGCGGTCATAAAATGAAGATGAGAGAATCCCACTTTAAAAAAAAAAAAAAATATATTGATCAACCCTCGGTCAAGTGGCCCATAGTTTTCGGGTTTAATATTCCCTCTAACAGTCCGTCCGAGCCCCTAAAAACACTCGCATCCTGTCCAAAACCCTATATGGTGAGCAATCCAACGACTCTGATATATCCAAAGCAGTGGTTCTGTTAAAAAATCTCTGCCTTTTCTGGAAATGTACATAATTCTGACATGAATATTACAGAGGGAATTCACCTCTCTCTCTCTGTCGCCCAAGAGTAACTAGGTACTATTATTTCCAAGATCTAACGGAGGGAAAACAAAAACCCTCACAGAGCCCACAGCTCCGGATTACATATAATCAGTCAACAAAGAGGTCCCTATTAAAATAAATGGTTGGAACGTGGACACCCTGGGGCAACAAACAGGAGGTCCTGCTCCCCCCGGTAAAACAATTATTTAATTTACTGCATCGGATCGACTAGTAGACCTAAAACAATAAAGTCTCCAAAAACGGCAGATTTTATTTGGCAAAATGGAAATGGACGCCAGAACCTTTTCATTGGACAACGGGCAGAAATTAAAAAAGTTTAGTAACCACCAACCCCCCCACCCCCAATTAAACTTACTAAGACGGTATTTGGGAGGTTTAACGAACTGGACAGTATCCCTGTGGATATCTCGAAGATATAGAAAACATGTGGAAAAAACCCACTAATATAATGCTGGGAAAACCGTAACAAAAGGAGGCCGTATGGCCCAAATCTACAAGCAGTTTATATGGGGATTTTCATAACCAATCTCTAATAATCCAAAAGAGTTGAACAAATGTGGGAGGTAATCAAGTTGATGTGTTAGTCTTTTTTTTTTTTTTTCTCCTTTTCCTTTTCCTCCCCCCCTCTCCTTTCCTCCTCCTCCCTCTTTTCTTATCCGTCCTCCCTTTCCCCCCTCCCCCCCCGTCCTCCCACTCTCCTTTTCTTTTTTCCCCCTCCCCCCCCTCCCCCCCTCTCTCTCCTTTTCTTCTTTCCCTTGGTGATTGCGTTGTGTTGTGTTTATTGTTTTCCTTGGGGGGGGCTGGTCCTTGGTGCTGTGTTATTTTGTTCTTTCATTTCATGTGGGCTTATGCCTTGGGGCTGGGCGTGTCAAGAAGCTTAGTGGTCACGAGAAGCAACACACCTTCCAATTCTCACTTTATATTTCCCAAAGCCAGCTACTGTTCGGACTTGGTACAATTTGGTTCAAAGTTGTCTTCTAATGATTTGTTCAAATCGAGAGCGGGCTCCGACTCCAATAACCAACCGAGTCTACTTTAACACCTTACCTGAAAAATAGTGAACAGTGCAGTCCTATATCATTGAATGAAGTGGAACAAAAATCTACCCTCGGTGTTTAAATCCAGTATTACTGACTGTAACTTGGCAATTGAATGTTCTTTTTTTTTTTTGTATGTTTATAATTTTGGAAATAATAAAATATATAAAAAAAAAATAAAAAAAAAAAAAAGATTTGTGCAATGAGGCATTGGGGTATGAACATCTATTTTACCCTAAGGACCCCAGCCCTTGTTCATAAGAACGAGTTCTCAAAATAGGTAGGATAATAAAGAAAAGAGCAAAGAGGGAAGCAGAACCCAGACCAAATATAGGAACCGTTATGGATGAACAGTTCCTGAGTGCCTAAAGGACAGAAACCCGAGAAGTACAAAATCAATGGGCAGCATGGATAACAATACAATATTTTTCCAAACCAACCATCCTTTTTCAATTTTTTACATCCTAAACTTGATTTTTTCTATCACCCAATGTCTCTTAAAAGGAAACTTTTCACGCATATCCTGTGGAGCATTCCTAACAATTACATGCCAGAACATTCCGATTTCCAACAATGCGTTTATATATAATTAATTACTTTGTAGTAAAAATATGTAATGAATTCCAGCGAAACAATTGAGAGGTCCCACATGAAAACTGATTACCGAGGACAAAGAGACCTGAGTAAAACTACCGCACAAAGTTCTGATTTGATAGTTTTTACATATTATCCAAACAGTGACATCTTCTCTCCAATTTAGCTAAGTGGGAAAAACAGTAATAAGAAGTGATGAAAGAGTTGTTTAAGAGTTTAGTCGGTGGATGGATGGGAGGTTAACATCTCCTAGGTATTAAGGTCCCATTCATACATTCTAGGGTATAAAGCGTCCATTCATCCATTAACTTTCTGGATAAAGAGCTCTCCATCATTGCTGGTCCTTAGGGACTGAAAACTGAAAAAAAACAAAACCTTTCAAGTCTGTCAAAGGAACCGGGATCGTCTGTCCTGTCCATGGATTCTTACCTGGGCGGTGGAGCAAGGTGGCACTTCCTATAGCTTTGATATAAGGGCTATAGAGCGGCCGGATATACTACTTAGTACTTCATTTGAGTCCTGATGATGATGGAACCATTGATTATATACCAACATCTGGGATGAGCTCCCAACATCGCCAATGTTGGCCAAAATTGGTATTCTAGTTACTGACTGCTATGGTTTATAGCTACAGTTTGTTTTGATGGGTTTTGTTTGGGTGTGGAGATAACAGGTGTCCGAGTCCAGTCTCCCCTGCATTGAGTCTCGCTCTGAGGAACGGTGAATGCACGATCCCGCGCACGTGGACAGAAAAGATATCCCAGTCTATTATCAATTTCTGCTTCAATTTCCTGCAATATTTCTTCGGTAACGTTCCCCTCCAGCCCCCCCATTTGTTAAAGCAGATAACTGTCATGATCGTAGCTGACGGCACCCCCAGTCTTTTTGAGCTCCTGTCGAAGCGCCCACGTCACGTACACGCGGCCTGTTGGAACAATAACCACATTTTTCTCGTCGCCGTAGTTTCTTTGTTTGTTTTTTCCATTGGTATTTCACCCACCACAGTAGTGTTGAACACTGCTCGTACTACTCTCAGACGAGCTGCTCTGGTAAATTGATTCCTAGCCAACTACGCTGTGTCAGTTTAACTTATATCCTTAGGCAACGAAAAACAACCTAATTTTGACTGACTAGAAAACAAAGCCTTTCGAATTTCCAACACCACAGCCATTTGATTGCTTTAACCTCCCATCCCAAACACATCCACCAATCACCTCCAGTTTCTATGATTCTCTGCAACAGTTATAAAGATTTTCCGTCCTTCCTCTGCCCCTTGCCCCTTTCCTCCACTCTCCCTCCTTGCCTGCTATATACTGGTTAACCTACCTGTTTGTTCGCCAGTTACTAGCCTGTTACAACAAACACACACATTCTATCGTCTTACCCCACACACAACTCTTCTCTTCATCCCCGCTAACAAAAAAAACAGAAACAAAACACAACACACACTACATTTTCTAGGCCTTAGTTGTTTATCTGACCTTGTTGCAAATAACTCACCAAACTCACTAGCCAGAACAATCCTCAGTGAGAAGAGGCAAATCTACGTTGAACTATCCTACGTCAATCCGGGTCTGATAGTCGATAATCGACGGCGGACAATTATCAAGACGATTTCCTCCGATAGTCTTAATAGATTATTCGGCCAATCAATATGACCAATAAAGTAAAATTCTATGGGAGAAGGAACAACATCTTTCATTCTTCTATACAAACAACCCAAACAAGGGAAGGAGAAGCTGGAATAAATAAACTATCCATCATGACATGTCAAAAGGATAACTTCTAAATACTACCTACAATCTGTTCTACATCAATAGGCAGACACCCACACTTAAGAGGTTCTAAAAAGGTCCACAGAAAAAAAGGTCCACAGGAAACCCCCAGTACCGCCCACATGTTCTCACTATCCCTCTAGTTCTTGGTACCGTGTCCAACAAAAAAGCAAGACCCTAAAAAAAAAAAATAACAAAAAACACTAACCAAAAGACCTAAAAAACCTGCAAGACTCCACAAAATTCAAAGATGCCAGTAGGCTGTATGAATTTGAAACCATACTTTTTTAAACTTAACAGGAGACATATTTGAATATTCCTGATGTCCTTGAACCCTCAGCATGAAGCCCCCCCAAACGAACCTCCCTTCCTTTGCATGACCGCCCACCCCCCCAAAGTGAATATTATTAAAAAGTGTGAACGGAACAAAGGTAGAGGGTTCATATATCCAAAAATATCAACCACCCATTTTAGAGTTTGAACAGGACAGTAACTAGAAACTCTGTCCTCAGTGGTGGCCACATAAAATGGTGTAGAATGAACCACATTAAAAACCCCAGGACCAACCCTGTCTCCCTGTCTGGAACTGCCTGTTCCCCTTGACGAACACCCACTGTCCTGAACCCACAGATTAAAAAGGGAGCTTCTTCTCTGCCAAGGGGAAAAGACAGGAAGTCTTTTTGAACCAAACCACCCATTTTAATTAGTTGAACTGCCTGGACAATGACGAATTTCTTGTCCTTCCTTGGTACCCCCCCCAAAAAAAACATTAAAATTCATGTCCAGCGGCCACAAAGCAGATGAGCCAGAGCCACCAACCAAAATGAGCCCCCAAAACCTGCCCCAAACCTGCATCTAAGACCCCACCCCACACCACCGCCCCCGCCCACGCCGCCCCCCCCCCATGACCCGCCACCCCCAAAAGGGAAATTAAAAAAGTTCCTGGAATAGGAGTCTTTTAACCACCATTTTAGTTGAACTGGACATTGACTATACCTGTCCTGGGTAGACCTACAGCTGTTCAAATTCTTCCTGTACCTCCTTGTACAATTCAGAGGAATATTTGTATCAGGGCCATTTTGTCAGATGCAAGTTTGTTTAGTAGTTTAATTCTAGAAAACCACATTAATTTTAAAATAGGATGGAATCCCACCAAACGGGTTCTTTTTTCTCGTCTTTTTTTTATTGTATTAAATGGGATTGTCTCACTATATAATTGCTAGCTATTTTGAAAGATCTTTGCAAAAACAAGTCATTTTGCTAATATGTGTCCATTAAAAACAGTGTCCTACCTATTCCTGTTTTTGGACAGCACCATCACCCATGAGCCACTTTTGACAATTGTGAAGAACAATGGTTCTGTTAGAGAACCACCATTTTTTACAATAGGACCCCTGTAGAAAGCTGCATTTCACCAGCAAAATGCCCCACCAAAATACAAAACATGGACCCTTGAGCCACTTATGACAATTGTGAATAACGAATGTCTGTAGAAATAACATTTTTTTTATAATAGGACCTTAAGTAATTGCTGCCATTCCAAAGCAGCATGACCCAAAAAATAATAAAAAATGACATCTCAGCCACGTTTAAAATTGGAGGGAGAAATGATGCCACTTAAAGCCACATTTCTGTTCCGAAGGACCATATTATTGCTGTAATCTCATACAGCATCATGACCCGCAAAACCATTGACAAATGCGAAAAATTCCTAAAGATGAAGTGAGTAAATGAAATACGGTAGTTGTCATGAAACCTTTGAGTCTTTTACAGTCCACCTCACAGCAAAACCCAGCAAAAAGACTTTATGGGAACTAGAGAAATTCAAAATGCAGTACAGAAATGATTATTTTAAAAAAAATGTTTTCAGAGACCATTATTTCTGTTTGAGAGAGAGGAATGATGAAGTAGACCGGCACTAATCGGTGCCCGTCGTCAATATGGGAGCCACAGACAACAACATCAAGAGATCCATGCCTGGATTTCATTCTGATGAAAGTCAGCACGTCCCCATTATCTGTGAAGAGCCGGACATGCGTTTGTCTGTAATGACTCCTCCCACTGTGCTTGAAGGTCCGCTCAGATATGACGCCTGGCTACTGGCAGGACAACACCTCACATGTCGTGGCGAGCGAGCCTCGGGCCATTCAACCATTTGGAATACCCAAGAAGTCAATTTTTGGTCCGGGAACACAACAAAAACCATCATTGTTGAGACGCAGATAGTCCCCGTGCAGCAACCATGATCTTCAGCAGGTCTTTGTGTGTTTGTATGTGTGCCCTGCTTCAATGCATTGGTTGACAGTGGGTAAATAAAGATGCCTAGAGGTCACCCATTAGGCTTCTCTGCCACACGGTTGCCTGACTGCCGCTGCGCCAGCTTGGCACTCTACTGCTGTCACGTCGCTGACCTTTGTTTCACCGTGACATTTGAAGAACATGAAGCAGAACGCAACATGATGTCCTCCAGTTGATCAATCAGCAAGGTCTCCATTTCCTGCGATTTTATCTCTAATGGGTGGGATGGAAGGAAAGTGCTTAGTTTGGTTTTGTACCGGGGACCAGAGGGTGGCCCACTTTTAGTAACTGTTGTTCATTTTGATGGCCCTTAAAGCGAGGATCAATGTTTGAGAAATGGAGCATACCAAGCACTCATGTGATGAGTATTGAGCCTTGATTTCCTAGCCTCTGGGTCAAGGGGCCAACTAGCAAACAGATCATTCCTCATCTTCCTCCTCCGCATCAAATTTTCGCCGCCAAGACCTCTTTCCAAGGCAGGGACGCCGGTAACGTCGGTGTCCAGGAATACCTCCTCCTTCTCCTCCCTTTTCCTCCGGCATCAGCTTCTACATCAGCCCTGACTTGCTCAGATGATGCACCCTGATAGATGATGCAATAGCCCGGAAACCGAACCACTCCCTAATAAAGCCCGAAAAAATTGTGAAACTGTCGGGCCTTTGGATTCGACGGATGAAAGGTCCGTGTCCACACTGTGTGCTTCCCCGTCTGGGGGGGACCTGATGTTTCAGGGTGCCCACGATTGTTCCAGAACAAAGATCACCCAATGCTCATGCGACAAGGGCATTGTCCCCCAGACCATTTTGGTGGTTTCTTCAAAACGGGAAGGGTGGTGCAGGAGCCTTTCCCTGCCTCCTCTCGGTGGCTCAACACCCCGAGGTCCGACCGCTGTTTGTACTGCGTAAAGGCATTGCGCTGCTGCCACAATCCTGTTGCCCGGGGCAACAATGAGCGGTTGACGGGGAGGGCCCAGCTCAGGAACCGGGCCCGGCAGGAGAAGCGGGGGCGAACGGGGAAGTGGCAACCCTCGAGCCTTCCTCAGCAGGCAGTCCAGTCCGGGTAGCGCTTTAGAAATTTCTGGGACGCAAGGTTCTGACGTTTTCCAGGCAAGGGGTGGTCCACCTAAAGGGTCTTTAAAGGGGAAGCCAGCAGATTTTGGGCCATTTTGCACACCACTTGCCTGGCACAAAAGGTTTTTGTCACCCAGCCCAAACGCTCGGTTCGATGCGGGAGCCGCCCCCAGCTCCCGACCTGGTGTGGACGGTTCCAAAGAAGATTAATTTCAACATGGCCTGGTTTTCGGGCCCCTGATGCCCCCAGGGACTTGGGGGAAAAACCCTGCATCACCCTGCGTTTTAAAGAGCGTGCGCCCGAGCCTAGGCCCCGTCACACCAGAAATCCACCCGCTACCCGGAGCTGTCACAGAGATATAGCGGCCTTGGCCGTGTCTATCCTGGGGTGGCAGATGGTTTTTTTGGACACGAGCAGACAACGGCTTAAAATTTTTTGGATACACGTGGCTGGCCAGGCAGGGATGGCTTTTCTGGCAAAGAAATCCCCTGCTTAAAATTGGGTATTGGGGCAGACAAGGGCCATGACGTGGTGGAACCCATCTGTGTCCCAAGGGGGGAAGGAAAACTTTCCAAGGCCAAAACCCTGGAAATGCCGAAATTGGGTTTGGTTTTGGGACTTTTGGGGTTTAAAAGTGTTTCTTCTGCCCCCAACCGGGAAAGACAGAAGGGGGCTGCTAGATGGGCCGCTGTCACGTGCAGGTTTGTCAAATGGTGGAAGGAGAAGGGGAAGGAGGGGGTTTTGGGGTGGTGCGGTGGTACTCGGGCGCGGGGGAGGCTGAAGCAGGGGCTGATCCCTGATCATGCTCTAGACATGGGCAGCTGAGGAACGCTTTTTGGGTTGGGGGAGGGGGGAGGCGGGGTTTGGGAAAAGCCCGGCATCGGTGTGGCCTTTTTTTTTTGGCCAAGTGTTCCCTCCTTTTCAACTCATGCATTCGCGCATGTGATAAATTTTGGTGGTGGTTAACCCCTAAGATTCTTGCCTCTACTGATTCGTTTCGGAAAAAAGGGGGGGGGGCATATGACATTGCGGGGTAAAATAGGGCTTGCTCAAAAAAGGGCCCCAGGCTTGAGAGGCCCGGGGCCTTTTTTGAGGGCGATAAGCGAGGGGGGGGTTTCCGTGACCGTGGCTGGCGGAATCATTAGGGGACTTCTGAGACCGCCCCTCTCCGTTTTTGGGCGGGACCCGTATTGACACTACCCCCTCATCTTCTTCCTCGTCCGTGTGAGCGCTCCAAAGCTTTTTTTGGGGAAAAAAGCCCGAGGGGATCCCAGTTGTCATGTCTCACCCAAACAGGTGACTTGGTCGTCCTGCATTCTGCATCCAGGGCTGCGGGCAAAAAGCATAGGCACTGAAGGCGTGCCGACCGCCCGGGATTTTTGCCGATTGACCGGTTCCCTTCCCCTCCTCGAGGCATCATAATGGGGCGGGAGCAGACAAAAAACTCCTCTTTGGCCTTTGATCTTGGAAATGCCTTCTAAAACCCCAAACCGCATTTTTGGTCATCAAGAGGTCTTAGAAAGTGGATTTCCACGTGGTGAGTACAGAGTTGACATTTGGGCTCCTTGCTTCATTTTTGGAGGAGCTGATGATGCTGATGACGACATTTGGGCCCTGATGGGAGGCGGGGGTAAAATGCTGGTGCGGTTGCCTTAACCCCTGAAGAACGATTGGCGAACCCGTTCGGTACTGGATTCACAGGGCCCCGACCAGCGATGACAGGCCTGACGGTCCTGCAAACGACAATCCACTGGCTTTGGGTGTTTTTTGCCAGCACTGGGAAAGGGGCCCCCTTTTCTTAAATTACCCCATGTCCTACCCCCCCTTTGCTCGCCCCTTTCCACCTGCATTTGCTCCATGTTAAAAGATTTAAATTTTTAAAAGGTATGGAAGAGTTTTTTTACAGCTTTATTGAAGCGGCAAATCAAGCTATTTTTAAAATCCCTCTAAATTTTCCCAAAAACCCAACTAGGATTAGAAAAAGAATTGTTTCTAGCGAATACCCGTGAAATGCGGTTGGTGGAAGAACCGTAAAAAAAAATCAACAGTGTTTTCCTTTAGTCCCGGGATTTACAATGCCCTTGGACAGGGGTTGTAGTTTTCAACAAACATCATACAAGTGCGCTATCTGCGCCAAACTAAGTTTAAGAGGCAATAAAAAATTTGAAATTAAAAGGATCGAATTTTCGTAAAAATGGCAATTTTTAAAAAAACGGGCCGCACCCCGTCAATACGTACTTAAAAATGATGGAAACAAACGGTGTTTTTTGCACCTTAAAATCACCCGCGGTGATACAAAATTGCTGTATTTAAATTTAAATGCAAAGGGGGCTCTATGAAAAAACTGGCCGCACCAAATTTAAAAAAAAACAGTATTTTTAAAGTATTCGGATAAAAAAAGGGTTTTTGCACCCATCAAATAGCCTGCGGTGACTACAAAATTGGTATTCAAATTTAAGTGCAAGGTGGCCTTGAAAAAAAACTGGGGGGCCCCACCAAAGGAAAAAAAAAAAATTTTAAAGTTGAAGATAAAAAGTGGGTTTTTGCACCTTCAATACCCGTCGGTTTTTCTAGAAAAGCGATCCTAATATAAGTAAGGCTTCAAACATACAAGTAAAATTTACCAAAAATGGCCAAAAAACTTAACAAAAAACCTTGCAATGCATGGTCAAAGCACAGTCTGGGCTGCACAATATCCACTCTCCTTTCAAAAAACTGCCTGTCTGTGTTCGCCCACAGCCCCCCGCCATCCCTCCCCCTCGCGGCTGTACAGTGCTAGATGCTTCTTTCAAAGTCTCAGCCTAAGTAACTAAAAACTGCAAATCTCTAATCTACCTAAGTTCTAATGTTCACAGCTAAAAGCATAGTTGTCTGTGTGAACAAATAGAACCGTTTCGCTGAGCTGTTTTGAGAGAGACCGAGCACACGTCCTGCTCTTACGAGACACAGACACACACTGAGGCTGAACAGGAAGGGCTGTTCTATGTAAAAAGAGGTCATGTGATTTTTCCAGCCAATCACAACCATACACATCCCAGTCATGACGTCGCACACCCAGCTCACCCTGCTCTATTCTCTAAGCTTATTTGCTGGCCACCAAAATGACAGGAAGCGGCGAAAATGGCGCGATAGTAATAGATTATGCGCAGATTTTAACCTAAATTATCGCGTGATCGAAAAAATCCGATCAACATAAAAACCGTGCCGATTTCAACTTTGTCAATTAATAATCACTCAACACTAATCCTCTGCTTTAGTGATTCTGTTCTGCTTCTCCCGACTGTTGCTGACCTGGCTAGTTTGACCTTCCTTTGTGTCAGTTGTGTTTGTGTCTTGTGTATTCATCTACTTAGTGTATCTCGCAGTCTTTGGTTGGGGCCGACCTGTTAAAAAGCCGGGCACCCCCAAAAGGCAGGGACAGTGGATTGGGAACAGTGCCAGGGCCTCACTCAGTCGGTGTCTACTCGTGTGCCCCTGACCGGTTCCTCAAAGATACAGGATGAGAGGTGACACGCATCTTGAAAGGGGAGAGATACCACCCCCCTCTTTGAATATAATATCCTGGAACGTGGCAGGACTTAGTAAACCTGAAAAGTGCAGGAAAATTCTTTTATATTTAAAGAAATTGAGGGCAGACATCATCTGCCTGCAGGAAACTCACTGGAAGATAGATGACTACATCCCGATATGAGTGTCTTGGCTGGAGACCCCAATAGTGCCCACTTACAGAACCAAATCCAGAGGCATGGCCATATATCTTAGGAGGGGTCTGGTGCAGGAACTGATAGACCAACATATAGATCCAAAAGGGCGTTTTATATATCTCAGGGTAAAAGTAGCCAGTAAGGTCTACACAATATTTAATCTGCCTGCACCAAACCAGCCGAACAACGCTTTCTATGCTGAGGTGGTTGACTTTCTGCTCCAGAGGAACCACACAAATCTGATACTACTGGGTGATTTTAATCTGAACCCCAGATGAGATAGAGCTAAGAGGGTACTACTCATCCATCCATAGCTCTGTTATGATACTTTAGACATTTTCGATCACTGGAGGGCTACAAATCCAGCCGACAAAACTTGCAATCTTGTTGCAGATTTCAGCCAGTAGGGGGAGTACAGCAGGTATCCTTCTGGCGATGCGCCACCGAGGACCTGGTCTCGGTGGGGGAAGCCAGCTATTTGGTGTCAGTAGCGGTACGTTGCTGACACATGGATCTAGCATGGCTGCTATGCGGATATTATGGGCTGACCGGGGTGGTCATAGCGTTGGATGGGAGACCGTTCCCGCATTCCAGGTCAGGCTTTTGGAACGTACCTGGGTGCCTATAAAAATCCTGGTCCTGCAGGTGTTGGGGGGGCATGGTCTGCCACATGAGGGTGGAGCAGTAGAGGAGCTGGAGGGAATCTCTTGCCCCCAGAGGCTTGAGAGAAGCCAGGAACCAGTGAGGACTGGTATAAGCAATGTGTTTGTGGTGCATCGGCAATAGGCCTTGACCACATGTCAGAGAGGGACTATATGGGCGACATGTATGAATATCGCCACGTCGGCCACGTTGCCGCCAGTTTTCCGGCAAAATTTGCGCCTCATGTATGTCGGAGCCGAGGTGTGCTCATACATGCGGTGTAAAGTCCGCCGCGCCAGTGTGTGGGGCGCAGTGCGGGACTTAGGCGCAGTGCGAGACTGCGCCTAAGATTCGGCGCCCAACGTAGTGCGATCATACATGCGTTGTAAAGTTCACCGCGCCTCACCAATGTGTGGGGCGCAGTGCGGGACTTAGGCGCTGTGCGGGACTGCGCCTCACATGTATTCCGATTCGAGACAGGCTGGAAAACAGCGAGAATTCATTAAAGATGTCCGTGCGGAGTATGAATTAAAAAATCACTTTATAAAGGCGTAAAACATTCTCAGAAAAAGAGCTCAAACCTACAAAAAAATAACATAATAAAATCACTTTCCAAAAATCTAGAACGGCGCAACATCGGGATTATGGATATTGGAAATTGCCGGGAAATACAGTTATTCAAATTCTGTAAGCGCTTCTCATTGGTCGGCATAAACCAGCCAATCAGAATAGGAGCGACAGTGAACCATTAAAACCTAGGGAGAACTATTGACCAATCAAACTCAAAGGCGGGACAGTTCAAAATACAGTAAAAATGCAGAAAAGAGCTGAGTGGTTGAGCTAGCGGGCGCTTGGCAATCCCAGCTAATCAGAGCGCAAGCTACTTGGCCCATTGTAGTCTATGGAGATTTCGGCGCAATGCAATCTCGGCGCTCAGCGCCGTGCGGCATGAAGTATTAATAAAAAAATCATTTTTATTAAGTGTAAAATATTATCTGAAAAAGAGCTGTTTATTTCTTTATTTTCGTTGCACCCATACTATTGATCCTTGGCTAACGAAAATTAAAGAATAAAAATGAATTTATTGAATTAATATTTTTTTTACGTTACCCCATTATTATTATTCATTTTATATACACATCGGGACAACTTCTGTAGTGTTATATTTGATTTCGGCCATGTACAGTTTGATTTCAGATTGCATTGGGAAAACCCATAGGAGCGTCGCTCGCTTCCCATTGGCCCAAATAACTGCGCCTCTTTTAAATTAAAGCCAATCACAAACAGAGTCGCTCTGCATTTCTTTTCCCATTGAACTCTATGAGAAGGTAGTCAGCCGCTGTTTTGGCTAAGCTGGACAGGCCTTCTTTTCCCCAACCAATTCACAGGACTAGAATATTTCCCATAGACAGATAATAACTTTTGGGCACCCTTCTATCGCGCCCTTCTTTCTCCACTCAAAATAGACACATACATATGTTTGGGTGGATTCATCTCTGCGCCTGGGCTAAACCCAATAAAGCTCTTTTCTGCCTTTTTACTGTATTTTGAACTGTCCCTCCTTTTCATGTGATTGGTCAATACTTCTCCATAGGATATAATGGGCCACTGTCGCTCCTATTCTGATTGGCTGGTTTATGCCGGCCAATGAGAAGAGCTTAAAGAATTTGAATTACTGTATTTCCCAGCAATTCTCTATATCACAATTCCTGATGTAGCGCTGGTCTCGGCGACAAACACGTTGTTCGGGATTAAACTGTTTATGTTTATAGAAGATTTCAGCTCTTTTGCAGATAATATTTTACACTTAATAAAAATTATTTTTTTTATCATACTCCATGCCGCACGGCGCTGAGAGCCGAGATTTCAGTGCGCCGATCTCTCCATAGACTACATTGGGACAAGTAGCTCGCGCTCTGATTGGCTGGGATATCCAAGCCCCCGCTAGCTCAACCAATCAGCTCTTTTCTGCCTTTTTACTGTATTTTAAAACTGTCCCACCTTTAAATTTTGATTGGTCCATACTTCTCCATAGCTTATAATGGGTCCCTGTCGCTCCTATTCTGATTGGCCAGGATTGCCAAGCCCCCGCTAGCTCAACCAATGAGCTCTTTTCTGCATTTTTACTGTATTTTGAAATGTCGCGCCTTTGATTTTGATTGGTCAAGATCCTTATTCTTAATATTGCGCCGTTCTAGATTTTTGGATAATGATTTTTTTTATTTATTTATTTTTTTGAAGGTTTGACCTCTTTTTCTGAGAATGTTTTACACCTAATAAAGGCGATTTTTTTGGAACATTACTCCAGCCCCCACAGAGCTGAGAGACGAGATTTCTGTTTTCCCATTTTTCTATATGTTTCCTCTCATGTTCCATTCTCGCTTCACTTTGCTCCGCCGGTGCATTTAGACCAGAATCAATAGGTCTGCCTGTCGGAGCTGGGGGAGCGCGCATTGCGCGCACTTTGCCGAGCCGGATGTAAAATGCCTCGGAGTTTTTGAGCGCGCCGTGTCCCACCCCAGAACGCCTACACCGCGCCCATTGCACGCCCCTTCATGTGAGGCGCAGCCGAAAGTGGCGAAGGCTGCGCTTAACATCACTTCCCTGCGTCCGACAGCGGATTCGAGCTGGTGAGGCACCGGATACGCCAGAAAACAGGCGTAAATCCTGTTCATACATGTCGCCCTATGTGGTGGACTAATTCAGTAACTATGTTGTGGTGATATGTGTTCATGGGGTGGTGGTATTATGCAGTAACTATGAGATGGTGATATGTTTGTAACGTTTCTAACCGGAATGGCTAGAAACGCGAGGTTGGATGGATCCTTTAGGCCCACCGCGGGCCAAGATGGTAGATGCAGGCGGTGGGTAGCTGAAGTGCAGGTCTGGGCTGACGGTACAGGAACAGACAGGCACGCAGTTGTAGCCGTTTAAACGTTTTACACATCCAGGCAGCCCGCCATTAGGGGGGGACAGGCAGTACAGGTGTATTGGGCCCGCCCCGGCCTTTGAAGCAGGGGGGGCCCCGCGGCCGCCAGCAGGTAACGGCCCCTTGCTTCACAGCAATGGTAGAGAGATAGGAATCAGCCTGTTCCACACCATGTCCGCCTGTTTACATCAAATATGGGGGGGGGGCTTTAGTGAGGCTCGCACACATGAGGGGTCCGTGCTCTGTCTCAGGTGCCTAGGGTGCGTGCCGCTCAGTAGGTGTACATGATAGCCTAGGCAATTTCAGTGTAACGTACTCTCCTACTCAGTGCTTTGACAAGAGCAGCCGGGCCCTCCTCCCTCTGACCGCGCCGCATCCACGAGATCCGCCCACAGGCGGCTCCTCCTCCGCTGGGCGGGACGACGATTTAAATTAGAGAGTCTCCGCCCTGTGGGCGGAGTCTCGTGGATGCGGCGCGGTCCGAGGGAGGAGGGGCCCGGCTGCTCTTGTCAAAGCACTGAGTAGGAGAGTAAGTTACACTGAAATTGCCTAGGCTATGCATGTACACCTACTGAGCGGCTCGCAGCTAGGACACTGAGACAGAGCACGGACCCCTCACATGTGTGCGGGCCCCACTCAAACCCCCCCCTCTTTACAGCGCTGTGGAGCCCCACTCAAAGCCCCCCCCCCTCCAGCCATGTGGGGTCCCATGAGGCTGGGTGAGAGGGGGCCCCCCACACAGCTGGGCACATTGAGCAAGGCCCCACATGATTGGAGAGAGGAAGCTTTGACAAGGGTCCCACACGGCTGGAGGGGGGACTCCATTCTTCTCAGGGGCCCGCATGCGTTTAAAAATAGGGGCCCGCACTGCTCAAAGAGCCTGCGCTCCGTGTCTTAGTTGTGTCAATAGCTTCACATAGTGGGGGGCTTGAGGAGAATCTCCACATGGCTAGGGGAGACTTGAGCAGGCCACACGGTGGGTGAGTGGAGCCCCACACAAGTTCTCCCACTACCTACCTACCTGCTATCTACCAATGGGTGGCCCGCTACCTACCTACCTGGACTTATCTAGGTCCCCAAACTGCTAACCTATCTATCTCGGGGAGCCCGCTAGCTACCTATCTATCTACGGGGGCCCACTAGCTACCTATCTATCTACGGGGGCCCAAATAGCTACCTATCTAGGGGGAACCCACTAGCTACCTATCTATCTACGGGGCCCGCTAGCTACCATTATCTACGGGGGCCACAGCTACCTATCTATCTACGGGGGCCGCTAGCTACCTATCTATTACGGGGCCCGCTAGCTACCTATCTAATCTACGGGGGCCCGCTAGCTACCTATCTATTTTAGGGGCCGCTAGCTACCTATCTATCTATGGGGCCCCGCTAGCTACCTATCATCTATGGGGGCCCACTAGCTACCTAACTATCTACGGGGGCCCACTAGCTACCTAACTATCTACGGGGAGCCCACTAGTACCTATCTATCTTTGGAGCCCACAGCTACCTATCTATCTAGGGGGGCCCCACTAGCTACCTATCTATCTAAGGGGAGCCCACTAGCTACCTATCTATCTATGGGGAGCCCGCTAGCTACCTATCTATCTATGGGTAAACTAGCTACCTATCTATCTTCGGGAGCCCACTAGCTACCTATCTATCTACGGGGAGCCCACTAGCTACCTATCTATATACGGGGAGCCCACTAGCTACCTATCTATCTTCGGGGAGCCCACTATCTACCTATCTATCTACGGGGAGCCCACTACTACCTATCTATCTACGGGAGCCCGCTAGCACCTGTCTATCTAGGGGGGAGCCCGCTAGCAACCTATCTATCTACTTGGAGCCCGCTAGCTACCTATCTATCTACGGGGACCCCACTAGCTACCTATCTATCTACGGGGAGCCCGCTAGCTACCTATCTTTCTACGGGGAGCCCGCTGCTACCTACCCTTATCTACGGGAGTCCCGCAAACTACCTATCTATCTACGGGAGCCCGCTAGCTACTATCTATCTACGGGGAGCCCACTAGCTACCTATCTATTTACGGGGAGCCCACTAGCTACCTATCTATTTACGAGGAGCCCGCGAGCTACCTATCTCTCTTCGGGAGCCCGCTAGCTACCTATCTATCTTAGGGAGCCCACTATCTACCTACAGGAAGGGGCCTATATAACTAACTACTTATGGGGGTTATATACACCTAACTACCAGGGCACTAAGGGGGTAATGTTTTCCTTTTTGGGGGACTAGGATGGGGAGTTTGAACATGGGGGAAAACATAAGTTGGAGGATAAGAGTGAGGAATCTCAGGTGTTTGTGTAAAACTGCAGGGACCAGTGGTGCCCGGGAGAAGTCGCCAAAGGCGGTCCTGGACTGGATGGAGAAGAAACGAAACGTGAACAACTCATCAGCAGGATGTCACCTGTGAGTCACAAGCTGTAACTGCACTGTGTGCACTTGTATTTACCACTAATATGGTCACTGTTTTGGAGGTATTATTGCTCTTGGTGTAACGGCTTTATATTTAGTAACAGTACAGTGATATTATTTAGTCTCTCTTATGGTGGAGTTTTGTGGTGATGATGTGGTGGAATTATTTGGTTTGTGTTATATGTTTATTGTATTGGTCTGGGTTTTACTGGGTTTGGTAAATAACATTAGTGTGGTGAGATACAGTGATCAGGTGGCGGGATTCGCTGGCTCTTGTATACATACTGACTCGCCAATATTTGATAAACTGGACTTTGTAAAATACAACTAGAAATGAATCCAAAAACAATGGTTCAAATGCATTTTTTTTTTTTTGGTGGACTGGTAGGGGGGCGGTGTTGATAGGGGGCAAAGTTGGTAGAGGGGGGGGCCCCGATGCTTCAGCTGTATGGGGCCCCGAAATTTCTGATGGCGGCCCTGAGTCCAGGTGTAGCTGGTGAACGTATGCCCAGTCCAGGTAGGAAGCAGGTATAGGCCAAGCAGCAGGAATAGGCCAGCAGGTGTAGCGACAGATGTACAGCAGGTAAACGTGCAAATGAACGTATAGCAGAGTCAGCAGCAGTACAGCAGCTAAGGAGTCAAGCTCTTGTGCTGGAAGACAACAATGAACTGACACTGGGCACAGGGGGAAGTTCCTTATATAGCCAGGTTACAGTCACTGGGCAGGGCCAAGGTTTCTTGGTCTTTAAATGTGGTGCAGTGCCGCGCGCGTGCCCCTAGAGGGAGCCGTGTGGTGTACAGGATGCCAGGAGCTGGAGGAAGCAGCGATGGGTGAGGCTTCAGGAGTGGCAGGAGCCAGGGCAGGAGTGTGCAGAGAGCCCGGGACACAGGGGATGTCACAGCAACGGCCGGGACACAGGGGACACGGGTACGCTGTCGGTCCATAGCAAGGGCCACGGCATGAACCGTGACAATGTTGTCATGTTCTTGAGCTATTATTCAGTCACAATCTTGTGACGATATGTGGTCATTTTCTTGTGGTGATATGTGGTCATGGTGTTGTATTATTCAGTCACTATGCTGTGGCAATATGTGTTCATGGTGTTGTGGTGTTATTCAGTCATTATGTGGTAGTGATATGTGGTCATGGTGTTGTGGTATTATTCAGTCACTATGTGGTGGTGATTTATAGTCATGATGTATTATTCAGTCACTATCTAGTGGTATCTGGTCATGATTTGGTGGAGTTATTCAGTCACTATGTGGTGGTGATTTATAGTCATGATGTATTATTCAGTCACTATCTAGTGGTATCTGGTCATGATCTGGTGGAGTTATTCAGTCACTATGTGGTGATGGTATTATTCAGTCACTATCTAGTGGTATCTGGTCATGATCCTGTGGAGTTATTCAGTCACTATGTGGTGATGATCTGGGGGCATGATTAGAGATGGGCGAATTGATTCTAACAAAGGGGAAATTTCTTTTAAAAATTTTCAGGAAAACTTCGGTTCTAAACCCGAAGTCAAAATTTTTTGGGTATTTTGGTAAACGAATGTGTTTTTGATTGAAAAAAAGGGCTGGAGCACATGGGTTTTCTTGGGGGGAAAAGGGCACCTGGGGGGAAGGGGCATGGGCCTGCATGACATGTGCAGAGTTTTTAAAACCCAATCAAAACCCCGGGCGGGTTTTCTGTGACGTCCCCGCACTTTTATAAGCCCCGGGGGCGAAAGGGGGCTTTTTTCCTCTCACTTTTACTGTTCGGGGAAGGTGCTGCCGCGGTTTGAATAGCTCTTATTAAGGGAACTTTTTTTAATAAAAAAAGCGTTTTTTTGGGGGGTTGTCACGCTTTTTCGGAGCCCTGCTTCTCTTAACTTCTGATTTTTGGGGGGGTATTTTAACGGAACCCAGGGTGGTCCATGCACCCTGCAAAATACTTTTTTAAATTTGATTGCTACAGAACATTGAATACCCAAAGGGGTTTTTTTGGGCCGTTCCTTTTTTAATTCTTTAAAAAACAGCTTTTTACAATAAAAAATACCCCTTCATTTTTGGGCTCAATTCTTTTGCGAAAATTTCCCCATCCAGGGTTAATTAAAACCCGTTGTTCTGCTTTTTGGGTGGTGACCCCAAAAAAAACCCACTTTTTCACCCCCAAAAAGAAGAAATTTTGCCTGTGGGCCTAATTTTACCCAAAGGGTTAATTAAGCCTTTTTTTTTTTTTAACCAAGTAAAAACACAGATTTTTTTTAAAAACCAATAAAAGTAAATTTTTTTTGGCCATTTGGGAGCGAATTTATATCCCAAAAGGGTTTCCCAAACTTGTTGGGGGTTTTATTTGGAGTCAAATAAAAGGGGGGTTTTTTTCATTTTCAGATTTTTTTCATAAAAAAAGGGGTCGTAAAATTTTAGAAAAAAACCGAAATGCCCAGAAAAGGGGTGGCGGGCTTTTCCCCTGCGAGTGGCAGGGGGAAACAAACAACCCGGAGCCCCCCAAAGGTCCAGACAGAAAAGGGGACGGCGGGCGGGTTTTTCACTCGTTAAAAGGGGCCACAACTGCCCTGTCTTTCTAGCCCCTTTGTTGTTAGAAACCCCAAAGGGCTTGTTTTGGTTTGGGACTTTTTTCCACCCACTTCCCCAAAGATGAAAATTGGGAAAAACCCCAAAGCCAAGAGCCCGGGGGGAAACGTCAGACAAACCCCTTAGTTGGCTTTCCCCCCGGGAGGGGGTCAGGGGCCCCTCCCCTTTTTCCTTTAACCCCCCTCTGTCCCACCCGGGTTTTCCTAAGCCAGAGATCTCCTATGGGTCTGGGAAAAGGCGCCTTTTAAAAACGAGGAAATGAAAAATTTTTGGGGAGGGCAGAAGCAGCTACTTGGCACAAAGAAATGGGGCCAAATACCCCTGCTTTTTCCATTTGGCGGCAAAGTTTTAGATTTTGGAAAAGTGGAAAGGGAAGGTCATGTTGTGAGGGATAAAGCCTTGCATACCAAGCCCCGGTGATGGGGGGACAGCGGGACGATGAACAAAAAAAAGATGTTGATTTTTAGCCGCCCCGAAGCCGGGTTTAAAAGGAAAGGGGGTTTTAAATTCATTTCGGAAGAAGAGGGCGTCAGTTTTGCGAAACGGGCACCCGCGCACCAGCAAGGGGGTTTGTGGGGCTGTGAGTCGGGCAGGATAGCCCAGGTGGGCCCGGGACCCACGGCAGGGGGTTAAAAAAACCCGCTTCGCGGGTCCAAAAAAAGAAGCGCACGGGTCTCAGCAAAGGCAGCGGGGGTAGTGGGCCACTCAGTGCGGAGCTTGGGGGTAAAAACGGTCCCCGGGGTGTGGCAGTTCTTTGCTAAAAACAAACCGGAGGAGCCCAATATGGGAAAAAGGAGAATCTGGGGGCAGAAAGGAAGCTTTTGGGGGGGAAAGCAAACTTGGTCACCACGGCCCTGGTCAACACATGCAGCTCCCCATCCTTTCCCCCTGGGAGAAACGGGCTCAGATGGGGGTTGGTTTCCATCCGCCCCGCAGCAAACACAGCACCCGCCCAGTGGAAACCAGGCCTTTTGCAGCCATTAAAAGGTTTTCCCCCAAAACCCCGGCAAAAGGGAACGGTTTCTCTTTGACACCCTTTTCCCTGGCCCAGGCTCCTGTCCTCGCAAATCATGGCGCCACGGGTGTTCAGGAGGCGATGCAAAGGGGGACAACAGTTGCGAAAAAAACCCTTTCCTAAGGGGGCAGAAACCCCCGGGTGTCCTGCCCCAAGTTGTTGGTGCTGCAGTCCCCCCCTTTTAAAAAAGGGGACTCTGCACCATTCAAAAACTAATGGCTTTTTTGCGGCCGAGGTGGGAGTTCCAAGCCGAATTTTTATTTTCCAAAAAGGCAGTCCCCCACATTTCAAAAAAATATGTAAAAAAGAAGGTGGGCCTTTCCCTTGAGTTAAATTCGGTTTTTTTTCCAAGGTGCACGGCAAGCGCGACGTCGGGAGCTTTTAAACAAAACCCCAGACCCAAAGTAAAATGTCCTTTAAACGGCCCCCCGGGTGAATGTGCTTCCTGCCCGGGAAAACCAACAACTTGGACAGGGGGACCCCACTTTCTCCTCCCGTTTAAAACTGGGGCTCCTGGGGCCAAATTTTTCCCCCCTCCCCCTTCTCCCCAAAACCCCCCAGCCCACAAGTACTGCTCCATCATACCACAGGGTTAGGGCACAGCGGTGCCCACGCGGGTTCAACACCGGCTTGCCTCGGCAAAACGAAGTCACAAGGGGAGAAACGCCCCGCGTCATGCAGCAAAAAATCGATGTTGGCTTTCTCCGGCCAACGGGGAAAATTTGGAACCAGGGGTGACGGAAAATTTGGGGGGAAAAAAGGGCCCGCGTTTCACCGAGGAGGGTTTTGGTCCTGGCCCTGCATCCCGCACGTGTTCAATTTTGGTTGTAAAAAGGGTTTGGGCCTGAAGTTTCCATGGGATTTTTCAAAAGTTTCTGAAAATGGCCGGGGAAAGTGCATGCATTTATCCTTTCCCTACAAAGCCAGGAAAAACCCTTCTCAAAAGTTGCAGGGGCCCAGAAGGGCCTTCTTCCAAAAACACCTATACCCTTGTTTCCACCCGTTGGAATTCCACCCCTTGCACAGGGTTGGGAAACCGGGACTGTATGAACAGAGAAAGAAAAACATTAAAGATTTTTTGATGATCCAGGGGGACAGGAGTACCCCCCTGTGAAACTTTGTTTGTCACCCATTTGGTAGCTAAATGCGGACACCTGCCTTTTGTTGGGGCCCCAATCAAAGAGGCCACGTTTTGTCAGTCCCCAGGACTACGGGATGAAAAAACTCACCCCACGCTTCAGGGGAAACCTGTCTGGGGCCAGGGGGAATGGGGGCCCGGGGCGACTAAATCCGGGGGCCCACAAGAGCCCGGGGTTTGGGGGGACTGAAATGGAGGAGGAGGAGGGGGGACTTGGGAGCAAAGCATTTTTGGGGTGAATTGATTGGATTTTTTTACCCAGGAGGGACAAGAGGGAGGAGCAGGAGCAGTGGAGGGGGGTAAAAGGAGATGAGGAAAGACGGGGCCCAAATGACCAAAGCACCTTTGGCAGTATACAGTGGAAAGGGGGGGGAAAGGGGACCCCCTTTTGGGAAGTCATTTTGTCAGAGGGCCCCACATGCTGATTTCCCTGGCTAGTGAAAAAACGGAATAGTCACCTTTCCGGCAGAGGGAGGGATTTCTGTTTTCCACCCCCTTTTGGGAAACCCTCGTTTCCCGGCCCAAAAAAATGGGGGGCCTTTTTTTCAAGCTTTTTGGGAAGAGGGAGGAAAAAAAACCCTCAAAATATGGGGAAAAAATCCTCCGTAGTCATTTGGGCCGCTGCCATGTGCGGAGGGTCCCCCCCTCTACGGTTGGGGCCGGGGGGTTCTTCTCGGGGGCCCGTACTACTGCCGGGTCTGGGGGGAAAAGGGGGGGGGGTTTTGGGGAAACAGTCCCAGCCCCAAACCCCAGCAAAACCTAAGCCCTGGATCACTTGAGGGAGAGTTTTCCTTCCCCCTCCTTTAAGTGAGGGGGGCAGGCCCGCCAAGCAGAAAGGGAACCGGGAGCAGCCCTGAACCAACAGGGGGTTTGGCCTCCCTTTGGACAGCATTTTCTGCCACCCCGTTAAAAAATCTTCGGGGACTACTGGGCGGGCCAAAAACTGGAGTTTTGGCCGCAACTTCCGATTTTTTGCAGTTGAGAAGCTGTCCTGCCCGGCCAGTAGGTGGCATCAAGCGGGTTTCAGGGGCGGGGCCCATCTTTCCCCCCCAAAAGGAAACCCGCTTGTCCACGGGAAATGGGGAACCCACTGCCCTTTTGTCAAAAAAAATCAGGCGTGATCGGCCGGGATTTCCACACACCAATCCTTAGGCTCAGACTACTCGCCATGACCCTCACCCAAACTGTGAGAAATGAGTCTGGGTTCAAAAACTACAAGCCTCAGCCACTATTCTGATGCCGCCACCCCCCCTGATGCCCACCATCTGTTTTCAGTTTTTTCCTTTTTCACCCCCCCCAATCTTTACCGGGGACGGGATTGCCACCCCCCCCCAACCGTCATTGTCCACTTTAGACCTCATCGCGTTGCTGTGCCCGGACACCCACACTGGTCATTGTCCACTCTCTGACCTCATGCTGTTTCTCCTGCCCCCGTCACCTCCACTCTATTTGGCCACTCTGTGCCAAACTCCATTTTTTGCCATCTCCAGAATGTCTTGGCCACTCCTGACCTCTTTTGCCTGCCCCATCACCTCCACTCTCTGTCATTTTGCCCTCTGTGCCTACTACTTTTTTGCTACCTCCAAATTATGTGCCACTTCTGACCCCCATGCGCTGCTGCCGTGCCTCCCACGTCATTGTCCCACCTGGGGCCCTACTCTGTTTTTGCCACCTCCAGAATGTCTTTGTCCACGTCTACCCATGCTCTGCTGCCGTGACCTCCCCCTTCTGCATTGTGCCACTCTGGGGGTAACCCCTTTTTTTTGCCACCTCCAAAATTTTCCCCACTGTCGATTTCATGCGCTGCCCCCGACCTCCACACCCCTGTCATTGTGCCACTCTGTGGCCTACTACTTTTTTTTTTCCACTCCAAAATTCATTGGCCACCTCTAAACCTCAGCTGTTGCTCCTGCCGTCACCTCCACTCTCTGTCATTGTCCACTCTGTGCCTACTACTGTTTTGCCACCTCCAGAAGTCATTGTGCCACTGTTGACCTAGTGCTGCTGCCCGGACCTACACACTGTCTTTTGTGCCACTCTGACCTCACTGCTCTGCCGGCCCCTCCAAAAGGGGTTCATTTGCCATGCTCTACCTCATGCTGCTGCTGCCTGACCTCCACACTGTGCCCCTTTTCCCACGCGTGGCCTACTCCTTTTTTTTCCCACCTCCAAATGTCATTTTTGCCCTCTCTGACCTCATCGCGCTGTGGCTCCCGCGTCACCCCACTCTCTGTCTTGGGCCACTCTGTGGCCTACTCCGTTTTGCCACCCCAGAATGTCATTGTGCCACTTCTGACCTCATGCTGCTGCCGCGAAACCTAACTCTCTGTCTTGTGCCACTCTTGGGGCCTACTACGTTTTGCCACCTCCAAATTCCATTGGGGCCACTCTCTGACCTCAGCTCTGCTCCCGTTCCCTCCACACGGTCATTGGCCCCCCTCCTGACCTCATGCTCTCCCCCTACTTGACCTCCACTCTCTGTAAATTTTGCCACTGCTGCCCATGCGCTGCTTGGCGCTCCCTTTTGACCACACACCGTGTCATTGTGCCACTCTGTGGCCTACTCCTTTTTTTTGCCATCTCCAAATATCAGTCCTGCCTACCTCTTTTGGCTGCTCGCCGTGCCCTCCACACTGTGTATTGTGCCACCTGTGGCCTACTCCTTTTTTTTTTTTTTGCCACCCCCAAAGCCCTTTTGTCCACTCTCTGACCCATCTGCTGCCGCCTCACCTCCACTCTCGTCTTTGTGCATTTTTTTGGGCCTACCCTTTTTTGCCACCCCCAAAAAACTTTTGGCCACGTCTGACCTC
This sequence comes from Phyllomedusa bahiana, assembly GCA_025379985.1. NCBI lineage: Eukaryota > Metazoa > Chordata > Amphibia > Anura > Hylidae > Phyllomedusa > Phyllomedusa bahiana. The sequence continues at coordinate 14,763 of JAODAL010034960.1, read as the reverse complement.
ATCTGCTGCTGTTGCGCGCCCCCCGCACCTCCACTCTCTGTAATTTGCCACTCTGGGGCCTTCCCTGTTTTTGCCCCCTCCAGAATGTCATTGTGCCACTGTCTACCTCATGCTGCGGGGGCTGCCGCCGTCCCCTTTTCCAAAGTTTTGTCACTGATTTTGGGCCACCTGACTCTCATTTTTTTTTTTTCCGCTGTCGCTCCCATACTTTATCAGGCTACTTTCCCCCTACATTTTTTTTGTCTTTTTTTGCCCTCTTTAGTGCCTGGGGATGTCAGGGGGGTCGGGGGCTCCCCCCCCCCCGGACCGTCCCCCCTGCTCAGAGGGGGTCCGGCGGGGCGCTGCAGTGACCACCCCTCTGCTGTCCCCCGGCCCGGGCCCGCTTCTCAAAAATTTAAAGGCCAGCCCCCCAAAATTGGTCTATTGGGGGGCCCGGTTCTTTTTTAAGGTATCCGCCCCCACCTTTCCTGCCAGTCTTTTTGGTGTGTTTTGGTCTTTTTGAGATTAAAGTTCAGTCTTGATCCCCCGTGTCCACCCGCTGCTAACCGTCTGTCTGTTCTGACTACGAACCTCTGCTCCCGCCCGCCCTTTCTCCTGCCCCCCGGATTACATTTCGTACCACGCTGACCCCGGGGCCGCCATCGAAGCCATCAGACGGGGAAACAGGGGTAGCCCACCCAACAAGTCCATCCCGCTTTGCGGCGGCTTTCGGGTGAAAACCGGGGGGTACTTTTAACCCTTTTCCCTGCGGGGTTTAGCTTTCATCCTGCGTTGGCCCAGCGGACCACTCCCCGTTACAGTACAGACGGGCCATGGATTCCCCGGGTACCTCTGCCGTCTCCGGGGACATCCTACAGCTGTCGCCCACAACCCAACGTATAAACCCCTAGGGGCCATGATCCAAAACCCTTTTGCGACCCTCTGCCCCCACCGGCTCCCCGCCTCTGCACCTGCATCCGTTCCCCGGGCATCCATTGCTCTCCCCTCTCCCGGCTTCGGACCCCTCTGCATCCCACTTCCCTCCGCTACGATGGAGCCCCCAAAAAAGTGCCGGGGGTTTCATCGCCATGCCCCATCCACCTGAGATAGGGGCACCAATTCCCTACAGGAGCGAGCCAAGGGGGCCTTCATAACCCACCTTTTTGTCTGGAGAAGCCTTGGTTTGGGCTACACCACTAGGGGACGAGGGGGATAAAACTGACTGGGGGAACCCCAAACCTTCCCCCGGGGGTTCCGCAAGTCTTCGGGGAACCAGGCCTATTTTCCTAGCTGCCCGCACGCTGTTTCCGGCTTCGTCAGGGCGACACCACAGTCGGTCATATTGGCTTTTCCACCCCCCCGCTCGGAGCTGGACGGGAATAACGAAGCGTTGGGGGCAATTTTTTGGGAAAACCCCTCTCGGGGGAACAAGGATAAGCTTGCCCCCCGGATCTACCAGCGCCTAGACCTAATCCATTTAGCCACCCGGGGGATATTGCTTCGCCGAAAGGAAACAAGACCCACCTTTTCAACGGAAACCCCGTCCACCCCGTTTCCCCCTTTTGGCTCCAAGTTCCACGGTCACCCTTTTCCCTCCTCCGATGGTCTCTGAAAAAAACTATGCAGTCGAGAGAGCCCACTTGCCCCGGGAGGAACGTTCCCCCCAAAGCTCGTCTATTGTGGGGGTTTCTGGCCATTTCTTTGGGGGACGCCGTGCCCTGGGAAACCCCCCAAACCTAGGGTTGTGGGAGAGGCACCCTGGGGTTCAGAACGGCCCTCTCCCCTCTGACCATCCCCCTATTTTTTGGTGCTTCCCGGGACACACCTTTCAGCCACCCCCTTTATTGACTCTGGATGGGGCCGGAAAACTTCATAACCCGAACTTTGACCATTTTCGTCTCCCGGGATTCCTTTTGCAAAAACCCTTGTTCATCTCCTCGGTCAGTGGGCGAAATGCCTAAGGACGCTATCCGTTTCCTACGGCCCCCCTCTTTTTGCGATTGGGTCCTTCACAAAAAACGCTGCAACTTCTTGTCCTCCCTCGGCCTCCTCAAATCCTTCTGGGCTCCCATGGCTGCAGGATCAACCCCCGACCTTGGTTTGAAGCACGGGGAATCTTGCGTTGGGTTCCGCATTCCCCCCCGTTGCCCTTTTAAAACCGCAACTCGCTCCTCAGGTTGTCCCCTGAAGTCTGCCAAGCCCCTTCCCGATCTACCCACGCCCCTTTGGGACTTTGCTGACCAAGGCCGAAACCTTCCCCCACACCGCCTTATGACTGTCCCCTTTACCTCAACCGGGGTTTTACCCCCAAGGCCGGGGGTTTACCCTCCTCCTTTCCCCGGGGACTAAGGGATGTCTGAGACATCAAGGAGAAAACCCCGCAAAGGGTTCCCTTTTTTTAAGTCCTCGTCTCCGGGAGGAGCCGGCTTTTTCCCCGGCCCTGCATCGACAACGGGCTTGAATAAAAATTACCCCTAAAAAAAAAAAGCTACCCTTTGCCCTTGATCTGTGAACTCTTTTACCGCCTCGGGGGGGAAAATATTTCCAAACTGGATCACGCGGGGCCTACAACTTAAACCGCATTAGGGAAGGCGAGAAAGGAAAACGGATTTAATACGCGGGAAAGGCAAATTTTTAGATTTGGGTTTTGCCTTTTGGTCCTTTCAACACCCCGGCAGATTTTAGAACTTTTTTCAATGAATTTTCGGGGCCTACCTGTCTTGGATCATCTATTGGGCGAATTCCACTTCTCCCCCCAAACTCGGACCATCGCCACCATGTCCGCCAGGTCCTCAGGCAACTCCGCACTCATCAGCTCTTTGCCATACCCAAGAAGTGCCTCTTCGAATGTGCCAGCTTACCCTTCTTAGGGTACATCGTCTCAGATAAGGGTCTCCGGATGGATCCTTCCAAACTTTCCGCGGTGATGCAGTGGCCACAACCGGTGGGCCTTCGGGCCATTCAACGTTTTGTGGGATTTGCCAACTATTTCAAGAAAAAATACCTACAAAACAGTTAAATTTAAGATAGGTACAAGTTCCAAAACGCGTGTCTCGAGCAGAAGCTAAATATATGGAAAGTGCACTAATAAAATTTAACCTTTATTAATATTCAAAATAAATATTAAAGTGAAAAAAGTCAGTTTAATGTAGAATATGATCACAACAGCTCTGGACATATGGGGGTAGGAAAATTATATGTAATAAAGACTAAATGTAGGAGGGAAAGGTAAAGTACCCCCTAAGGTAAAACAAACCATAAAGTAGATCCCTACTAAAGATCCTACCTAGAAAAATGCAAGACTATACGTCCTGATAAGGACAGGAACCTATCCCTACCACTAAGTCCTAATGACTACCTTACCACAGAAATGTCACAGACAAAACGTACTCTATATATTTCAAAAAGTAGAATAACACATCACCTTAAAATATGTATAATGTCGCACCATATACCGCAATATATAACAAAGTTGCAACAAAAATATTGCAGCATTCAAAATGGTGCACAAATCATAGGTACCGCCAATGTAATGCACTTACGGTACCGTGAATATCCCAACATGTTTCGGCACCCACAAAGGCCACATCAGGGGACAGGTAAGTGGGCTAAAAGGTGAATAGAAAACATACAAACAAATTCCCTATTAGAAAACAGCTTTGAAAAGTGTTGCTAAAACAAAAACAATAACATCACATCTTAGAGCTTACCTATGGGTATTGTGAAAAACAATTAGAAAGGAGCATATGGCTCCAAACGCCTGGTGGCAGCTATGGTGTGCCGCACACCACTCACAAACTGTGACTGCTTTAAATAGGTAGAGGACCTGTGTAAAGGCCCAATCACTGCTCTCCACGTCAGAGATATGGAAATAGCAATGCCGCGTTCAGAGACCGGAAAACCGGAAGTGACGTATCGGCATCCAAGACGAGGCTTGAGATCAAACCACTCGTCAGAGATATAAAGAAAGATATTGCCGCACTCAAACACCGGAGAACCGGAAGTGACGTATCGGCATATGAAACGAGGCTTGTAACGCATCTCGCTCATTCAAAAGGTATATGAGCGAGTATAGTATATTAGATATCTCTTGCCAGCTATGTTTAACGCTATCAACAGAGATAGATGGGCATATTGGCAATCCCATATGGTAGAATTAACTATTGTGAATGATTTCAAACAATAGTACATGGTAATTTAATCACATGTCTGCATGAAAACAAAAGAATGACACTACACAAAGCTAGGGGGCAGAAACCTATATGTTACATTCACACAAAACAGCCAAAGTTAAGCTGGTCATTGAGGCCTTCTGGATTTACACCTTGGACACGATGTCCTGCATTTTTCTAGGTAGGATCTTTAGTAGGGATCTACTTTATGGTTCGTTTTACCTTAGGTGGTACTTTACCTTTCCCTCCTACATTTAGTCTTTATTACATATAATTTTCCTACCACCATATGTCCAGAGCTGTTGTGATCATATTCTACATTAAACTGTGACTTTTTTCACTTTAATATTTATTTTTAATAATAATTAATAAAGGTTAAATTTTATTAGTGCACTTTCCATATATTTAGTTTTTATTTGCCAACTATTATAGACAATTTATCCCCCACTTCTCTACACTTGTGGCTCCCTTGGTGGCCCTAACAAGGAAGAATGCCAATCCCAAATCCTGGCCCCCCAGAGGCCCAAGAAGCCGTCAACCAGCTCAAAGCTGCATTTGCATCGGCTCCGGTCCTGTTTTGCCCAGACCTTAACCGTCCGTTTATTCTGGAAGTGGATGCTTCTTCAGTCGGCGCCGGTGCTGTCCTCCTGCAGAGATCCTCCTCTGGTAAACTACATACCTGTGGTTTTTTCTCCAAGACATTCTCTCCTGCCGAGAAGAACTATACCATAGGTGATCGTGAATTACTGGCCATAAAGCTGGCTCTAGAAGAATGGCGTCATCTGCTGGAGGGGGCTCACCACCCTATTGACATTTTCACAGACCACAAGAACCTCCTGTATCTTCAGTCGGCTCAACGCCTGAACCCCCGGCAAGCCAGGTGGTCACTATTCTTTGCCTGTTTTGACTTCCGCCTACATTTTCGGCCGGCCGAGAAAAACGTCAGAGCTGATGCTCTATCTCGCTCTTCGGATACGGTGGGTCTTGAGCCTCCTCCCCAGCACATTGTCCCCCCAGAGCGACTCGTCACGGCTGCCCCCGTGGACCTCCAACACCTACCCCCCGGGAAGACGTATGTGCGGCCTGCCTTGCGCCCTAGAATCCTGAAGTGGGGACACTCTTCTCGTACGGCTGGGCACCCAGGAGTCCATAGGTCGCTTCAATTGGTCTCCCGTTATTACTGGTGGCCTACTCTTGCTCAGGATGTCAGGGACTTTGTTCTAGCCTGCACCTCCTGTGCCCGTATTAAGGTTCCTCGCCTCAAACCCTCTTCAGCCTCTCCCTGTGCCGGAAAAACCCTGGACCTATGTAGCCATGGACTTCGTTACTGATCTCCCGCCTTCATCTGGAAACACGGTCACCTCGGTTGTAACCGACCGTTTTTCCAAGATTGCCCAATTTATCCCACTGCCTGGGTTACACTCTGCCTCCCAGCTGGCCCAACATTTCAGTCACATTTTCCATCTGCACGGTCTCCCTTTACATATTGTCTCTGACAGGGGAGTCCAGTTTATTGCTAAATTTTGGCGGGCTTTGTGTGGTCAATTGCAGGTTCAACTAGACTTCTCTTCCGCATACCACCCCCAGACTAATGGGCAGGTTGAGAGGGTTAACCAGGTGTTGGGCACCTACCTGAGGCATTTTGTGTCCGCCCGTCAAGATAACTGGTCTGATCTTCTTCCCTGGGCAGAGTTTTCTTATAACTCTTTAGATTCGGGATCCGCGGGAGCCTCCCCCTTTTTTGTCGTGTTTGGGTTACATCCCCGCCCGCCTCTCCCCCTGGCCACCTCGTGTCATGTCCCGGCTGTGGATGCCCAAGTAAGGGACATCAAGGCTCTCTGGCAGCTCACGCGACGGGCCCTGCTACGGGCTTCTGCTCGCACCAAAGCCCAGGCTGACAGGTACCGTAGGCCCCCGCCCCTATTTGAGCCGGGCGATAGGGTTTGGTTGTCCACCAAATATATTCGCTTTAAGGTGCCTAGTTACAAGTTAGGCCCTAAATACGTGGGCCCGTTCGAGGTACTGCAACGACTTAACCCGGTGTCCTACAAGCTCCGCTTGCCTCCTACCCTGCGCATCCCGAACGCCTTCCATGTCTCTCTCCTCAAGCCGGTGGTACTGAATCGCTTCTCCCGGGGGGCTGTCTCGCCTTCTCCTGTGGCCAACTCTGATAACATCTTTGAGGTCAAGGAGGTGCTGGCACAGAAGACAGTGAGGGGGAAGCGGTCTTTTCCCATTGACTGGAAGGGGTTCGGGCCGGAGGAGCGGTCGTGGGAACCGGAGGCCAACCTGTCGCCTGACCTCCTCTCTAGGTTTCAAAAAAAGAGGGGGAGACCTAAGGGGGGGGTACTGTCACGGGGGTCGCGGGCTCCGCTGCCCCCCGCGACCGTCACCCTGCTTGCAGGGGGTCCGGCGGCTGCGGCTGCCCGCGACCATCCCTCTGCTGCCCCGGCGCCGCGTCCCTTAACCGCCCGCGCTCCTGTGAACGCCGCTCCTGGCCGCCGTGCGTGTGTCCGCTGCTCTATGCGCGCGCGCCGACTTCTCTAAATTTAAAGGGCCAGCGTCCCGATAATTGGTCTATTGTCGGGCGCTGGTTCTATTTAAGGTATCCGCCCCCAGCACTTCCTGCCAGTCTGTTGGTGTGTTTTTGGTGCGTTTAGAGAGTATTGGAGTTCAGTCTTGATTACCCGTGTACCAGTCCGCTTGCTTACGTTTCCTGACCTTGCCTGTTTGCCGCCTGCCCTGACCGTCTGCCCGTCTCTGACTACGAACCTCTGCTGCCTGCCCTGACCTTCTGCCTGTCCCCGACTACGCCTCCGGATTACGTTTCTGTACCACGCTGTACCCCGGCCGCCATCGCAAGCCAGTCACGTCAGGGGTAACGACCTGGTAGCCTCACGCCGCAGCAAGTCCATCCCGCTTTGCGGCGGGCTCTGGTGAAAACCGGGGGCTACTTAGACTCCATTCCCTGGCGTGGCTTAGCTATCATCGCTTGCATTGGCCCAGCGGATCCACTCCTCCGTTACAAGGGAATTTTATAGTGAAGCGATTCTAAGAGCGGCGGCAGTCATCTGCGAGTCATACTAAAGCACAACATTGTATGAAGACCAAACCAAGCTCCCTCTGCATATTTAAGCATGGCACAACGTTCTACAGCACCCTGCAGGCTCTGTGCAGCCTGGAAATAGCTGTTTTTTCACGCGATTCATCCCGAAATAATTCGGACCGAATTTAATTTTGTCGGGAAATTCGGCGAAGTGACCAAACCGAATTTTTGAGAAATTCGCCCATTTCTAGTCATGATGTTGTGGTATTATTCAATCACTGTTGGAATTATCCAATCACTATGTTGTGCTGACGTGGTAATGGTGCGGTGGTATTATTCAGTTATTATGTGGTGGTGATATATTGCCATGTCGTTGTGGTATTAGTCACTATGTGGTTGTGATATGTGGTCATGATGTGTGGGTATTATTTAGTCACTATGTGCTGGTGATATGTGGTCACGGTGTGGCGGTATTATTCAGTCACTATGTGCTGGTGATATATGTTCACGGAGTGGCGGTATTATTCAGTGACTATGTGGTGGTGATATGTGGTCATGATGTATGGTTATTATTCAGTCACTATGTGGTGGTAATATATGGTCATGGTGTTATGGTATTATTCAGTCACTATGTGGTGGTGACATGTGGTCATGGTGTTGTGATGATATGTGTTCATGGTGTGCTCTTATTCTTTAGTCACTATGTGCTGCTGATATGTTGTCAAGGTGTGGCGATATTATTTAGTGAATATGTGGTGATATGTGATTATGATGCAGGGGTATTATTCAGTCACGAGCACAGGGGTCCCTCTCAGGCAGCCGCCTACCCTTCCCACTGGCATGACTCGGCTCCAGTGGCAGGTTTGGGTGGCATGTCGGTGTGCAAGCCGGCACCCGCCACTCTATCTCCTAGGCCGACAGCCCATCCCGGCGTAGGCAGCGCGATGACGGCGGAGAGGTCCCCGGCGGTGGAGTGTGGAGAGGTCATTAGCGTTTTTTAATATTTCTTTTTTCAAATTAAGATGCATTTTACTTACAGGGGGCCTATAATATACAGGGGGCTATAACCTGCAAGGGGCATATAACCTACAGTGGGCTATAACCTACAAGGGGGCTATAATCTACAGGGGGCCTATAATCTACAGTTGTAACATTGTGGACTTTCAGTAAAACTTTATATTCTTTTAACTACAAACTGCAGACCTGCTGCCTTTGTGCTGACCCCCCACAAATTGGTGTCTCGGATGCGGGTAACATCTCTACTAATGCAAAGTGCAAGTCCTGGGTCAAGGCAGAGCCCGGCTGACAGCGTGGAGGAGCTGCTTAAGCACTTGGTCCAGGCCAGTGCACAACAGCAGCAAGCCCACATGGAGACTGTGTGAACTCAACAGGAGAGCAACAAACTCCTTGTCCAGCGGATTGCCATACTAGCTAAGTTGGTCAGAGTCAGAGAGGTGGTGGCCAATGCCCGAAGAAAACCACAACATGAGGAGGTCTGAAAAAGAATCGCCACAAAATATGTTGCCGAGGGATGACGTTGAGGCCTTCCTGACAGTTTTCGAGAGTGTAGCTGAGTGTAGTAGCAAAAACAAAGTTTGGTCAGCTCAACTCTTGGATAGTGGAACGTATCTCCAGAGTGCACGGAGAGGCGGGAGCCAATCCATGCAAAACAGGTGAGTGAGTCCAGCAAACATCTGGAGTACGAGATTAAAGGATAATCCAACTTTATTTCCAATATGTATAGACAATGAAGATTCTCACATGGGGAACACACCAAGAAAGACGCTAACGCATTTCGGAAATGACTTCCTTAATCATAGCTCTCTGGCCGCGGGACGAGCTGCAGGCACACTCGCTCTGAGTACTTACCCGACCATGTTCCTGTCAGGTCCGCGCCCTCTGCCGGCCGAGGCGCGCGCGCCCACTCTTTCTTGTAAACTTAAAGGTCCAGCGCGCCGGTAATTGGCTAATTGCCGGGCGCTACCCCTACATATTGGTTCGGCCCATGGTACTTCACTGCTGGATCTATGTTGCCTCGTGCCTTAGAAAAAGCATTCCTTAAGCTTGTTCTTGCCTTGCCATGTACCCGAGCTCCTGCTACGTTCCTTGACTCCGAATCTCTGCCGCCTGCCCTGACCTTCCTGCCTGCCCACGACTACGGTTCTTGTCTCACGATTATGTACCTCACTGCACCTCGGCCACCACCGCAAGCCCGCCGCGTCAGGGGTAGCGACCTGGTAGGACTCCCGCTGCAGTAAGTCCATCCCACTTTGCAGCGGGCTCTGATGAAAACCAGGACCTACTTAGACTCCGCTCCCTGGCGCGGTTGTTGCCACCGCTTGCGGTGGTCCAGTGGATCCACTAACTCGGCCGTTACGATGTATACACAGAGACACAAAGCGTTACCCTGTGGCCCAGGTGACCATAGGCATGGACTGGACTAGTGTGTCCCACACTGTGGGAATTGTAAAAAATGTAATGCATACTGTCATTATTGGGCGGGACTTTCCCTTTTTCTGGGATCTATGGACAAGAACCGCCTAGGTTGCCAAGAAGTGGCAGAAGATGTGGGTGCAGAAACGCCCAAGGAATTTCCCTTTCCAATGTTGGTAGGCTGACCAAGGTAAGGGATGAGCTCATAGAACAGTTACTGGTGCCTGTTTGACCTTGCTCATTCCCATGTGTTGGGAGGTCACCTAGGAACGGATAATGCCCAGGAACAGGTCCTACAGAGGTTTTACCTGCCAGGGTGTTTCAGGGAAATAAGGGATTTCTGTCACTCCTGTCCATGTGCCAGTTTACATCCCCTGTAGCACATTTCCATAGCCCCTTGGTACATAATTGAAGTTCAGTTTGAACGGATTGCAATGGATCTGGTGGAGCCCCTGGTGAAGTCAGTGAGAGGCCACCAATAAATTCTGGAGGTTGTTGACTATGTGACCCGATACCCAGAAGCAGTGCCCTTAAGAATAACACCAAGTCAGAAGAATAGGTACCCACAATATTTCATGAATCTCATCCCCATCTACAAATTGTTAATAAATAATCACATGCGTCCACAAAAGGGTATAATGTTAATCCCATCCCCATCATCTAAAGGGTAACGTATAATCCCATGCCACACCAAAGGAGAAGTTTTAATCGAATGCCGTCATCTGAACATTAACTTTAATCCCTTGCTGTCTACTGAACAGTAATTTTAATCCCGTCTGTCTACTAAACGGAATTATGACCCCATGCCCTAAAAAGAAAAACCAAATTGGGGTTTAAGGAAAAAAAATTTTAAAAAAAACCAAAAAAACTTAAAAACTTTGAAAAGGAAAAACCCTGGAAAGGAACCCTTAAATTTTCTATTAAAAAAAAAACAAAAATGGCAAAGAATTTTCTTAAAAAAAAAACCAAAAAATGGGGGAAACTTTGGGGGGAAATGGGGTGTTTTTTTGGGTTTTGGGGGTTTAAAAAATTTCCAAACCTGGGGAAAAAAAATTGATTTTTTTTGGGGGGGTCAGGGTTCTGCATCAACAAAAAGGGAAGGAAATTCCCAATCTGTTAGGGAAATTTTTTATGGGGCATTTGTGGAGGAACCCACTAGAATAAAGCCTGGGATCTGGTCTTTTCTAACAAAGCAGAACTAGTGGAGGGGTCCGGTTCTAAAAAATTTTGGTAACAGTGACCATAATAAAATTCATTTTTAGCAAACGCAAAAAAGAAAAAGAGCGGGAAGGCAAAAATTTTTAAATTTTTAAAAAGGGGCCAAATTTTCCTTATTGGGGGACAAAATACAGGACCAAACTGGGAGCAATTTAGCAAATGGTGAATAAACCCAAGTGGGGAGTTTTAAAATATTTTGGGAAATTTAATTTGCAAAATATATTCCTAGGGTAACAAAAAGGGGCACAAAACAAACCAACAGGCTTCTCCCCTTCTGTTAAGAGGGCAAAAAAACAAAAAAAAGGCTTTAAAAAAAATAATCAAGGGGTGGCATCACCTTTGAAAATTAAAGAGAGCTTAATAAAATCTGAAAAAAGTGAAAAAACACAAAAAATTTAAAAATAAAAAGGCAAGGGGCCCAAAGGGACAGCAAGACAACCCCAAGAAACTTTAAGAAATAAATGCCAAAAAGCCAAAGTCAAGCAAGTAGGACCATTAAAAACCTTTTGGGGGACGGCACGGGGCCCAAAGAAAAGGGCAGAGGAACTAAATAGTTTTTTCAGCTCATCAATAAAATAGAAATTGGGGGCCAAGTGCAGAGTAGGGGCCAGTACTTTTAAAAATACACATCGCTAAAAATTTAATTTGGGCTCAGTTAAAAAAGTAAAACCCAAAGTTAAAAAAACTGAATGGAACAAGGCCCACCCCTGAGGCATTCCCCCAAGAGTTTTTAAAGACCACTCGGTTATCTCTTGCCCCTTACATGAAATTTAGAGATTCCCGGGTGACTGTATAGTCCAGGAACTGGGGCCAAGCAAAGTGTTTTCCCTCTTCAAAAAAAATTCCCAATCTTGCCCAGGAAATTATAGACCATAAATTTAACTCTGTTTGTGGAAAAAAAATTTTGAAAAAAGTTTATTAATGATTTCCACATGGATTTACAAAGGACAAAGTTTTCAGACCCAACGATCTGTTTTTTATGAGGGGGGGTAAAGCGGATACGGCAGCTGGGAATTGTTTTTTTTAGACTTTGCAAAAGGGTTTGAACGTACCCCCAAAAATTTGTTTGGTAAAATTAGAAACCACTGGGTTTTTTAGAAACATTGTAATGGATTAAAAAAAGGGTGCGGACTTACTCAGAGAGTGGGGTAAATACCTCCTACTCTGAATGGTCTCCGGGTTTTGATGGTGTGGGCCGCAGGGCTCAGTATTTTCCTCTCTTATTTAATGTATTTTTTTAAAGATATAGTGGGAAAGGGGGTCGATAGCCGGTTCTTTTTTTGCAGATGACACCAACATGAAGGGTAGCCAATTTGGAAATAAATTGCAAACGACCTGGACACACTGGGGTTTGGGCAACCACTTGGCAAAAGGGGTTCAATGTGGGAAAATGTAAGGGTTTTGCATCTGGGGGAAATAACTACAGGCATCATAGCCAGGGGAGAAAAACTTGAGAACCCTTGTTGAAAAGATTGGCGTTCTTGTAACATAGACTACGAACAGCAAGCAATTAAACAGGCCACTAGGGCAAGTAAGATATTGGCTGTATTAAAAGAGGCCTGACTCGCGGGAAAAAAGGGGTCATTCACCGCGTACAAAGCATTGTCGCCTCACTTTGAATTCGTTCATTCTGGGCCCCTTTTTTTAGAAGAGATGTAATGGACTAGAGAGAGTACAAAGAGAGCAACCAAACTTATAAGGGGGAATGAGCCCTCTTAGTTATGAAAGGGAGTAGAAATTTAACGTTTAGTCTTGAAAAAAACGGCTTCGGGGGGGCATTAATTTAAAAAATATATAAATGGTCCCACAAAAAGATGGGGGAAAAAATTTTTTCAATGAAGCCCCCCCAAAAAACAAAGGGGGCATTCCCTTCACTAGAGAAAAAAAAATTCAATCTCCAAGGAAAGAGCGTTCTTCCTAAAAACGTGAATCTTTGGAATAGCCCCTGAGGGGTGGTCACGGGAGGAACTGTAGAAGTTTTCAAAGAAAGGGTTTGAACCACCTGGGAAATAAAGAAATTAAAGTTATGTACCATTAAAAAACTGGATCGGCTGGGGAGGCCCCGGGGTCAAGATACGGTCTCCACTGAGCAGATTTGGTTTTTGCCTTGTGGGTTTTAAGGGAATTTAAACCCGTGGTGAGGCTGGGGTTTAAAGTCTTTGCTCTCTCCCATCACCCACATTTTCCCCACCCTTGGGTTTAACTTTAAGGGCACGTGTCTTCTTCAACCGTACTAACTATTATTAATATTTTTATTTTTTAAAAGTGGGGCTACCAGAAGATCCGATGGACCCAAGTACACCATGGTGGTATGGGGGGGTAAGCAAAATCCAGAAATAAACCGTTGCGTACCTCATAACAACGGGTTTGGGGAAAGGTTAACAAAGCCGTAAAAAACTAAGAAAGTGGTAGAGAGGGATGGGGGGGAGTGGGACTGCTTGAAGCCCTTCTTGTTGATTTCAACCAAGGAAGTTCCCCAAGCCTCAACTAGGTTCTCCCACTTTAAATGATTATATGGTCGGCACGCCATGGACTTACTTGATATAGCAAAGGAGACATGGGAAGTGAAACCACTCCCATAAAATTGTTATCGAAATGTGGCCAAGATCAAAAAAGATGTCAATGTGATCCTTTCTCTGCATGGATTGAATAGGGAGGCATTGAATTTTTGCAATAAAAAAATTTAAAAAAAACAAAACACCTAACACTATAAGGGAGAGAATCTTCTTTCCCTGGAGTAAAAAGGAAGGGGGACACAGCTTAGAGACGGCTGAACCCCCTTACATCATTTGTTGTCCCCTCAGGTCCTTAGGGGTTTTTCCCCAAATTTGTTGTCCCATCAGGTCATTAGGGTCATTTGTTGTCCCTCGGGCATTAGGGTCATATTTTTCCCTGACTCCGCTTAGTAAAGGTGGAATGACCAGCGATACCTAATTGTGTATGCTTTTGTTTACCCTTTTAATGTGGGGGGGGAAAAAGGGTGAATTCAAACAAATAAAAAAATGTTGGCAATAAATCCTTCGTCTAACCCTATTCTGCCCGACCGGGAAATTCCACTCGGGATATTCTGTCAACTCATTTTGGAGGGACTTTAAAGGGGCGGGAAGTTACTTGGGGAAAAAAATAGCAATGTTCCCCGTGTGAAAGGATAGGTTTCAGAAACAGTTTTTTTAGCTTGAAAGGGTCCAGGGGAAACCCGGGAAAACCCTTGTTGGTTTCTTTTTCCCTATTTTTTGTGCCAGAAAAAACCCCCACTTTTTTAGGGTTTTAAAACCGAATGTGAGATGTTCATTTCTATAGGCGCGTTCTACATTGGGTCCTTGTAATATATAAACCACTCTCTCAATTACACCAAAGGGGGTTTTTCCCAACTGCAGTGGAGCCCCCAGAAAAAGGAGAAGGCACTCGTCCACCCCAAAACAGGGGCCCCCCCCCAATTTTTCAAGTCAACACCTCCCACTCTGGAACAAGCTTATAATGAGTTGTAGCATTGACAGTACCACCACTAGGCAAGAAACCCCCTAACCTTTTATATATTTGTTTGGTAAAAAGGGTAAAACAGAGGGGCGCCCAAATTTGTGTTTTACATAATTGTAATTGTTCCTGGTAGTAGGAAAGGGTTTAGCCCCCAAAATCATTGACTGAAAAGACTCACTTGTATAGGAGGGATTTTTTTTTACCATTTTTCCAAATGGCTAACTGGGACACTACTTGTTTGCTTCATCCCCTTTCTGACATTGGGGGACAGGGCCCCTCGTTTTCCCTGGCGCTGGAAGTCTTTTTAAGGCTTCCACTCAGCCATTTTTCTGTTTTACTACTTTTCCGCCTAAAAACATAAAAAACCCCACATGTTTGGTATTGGTGGATTTGTTCACCTGTAGAATCCAGAAAACCCTCATTTAACCAAGATTAACC
>JAODAL010034959.1:0-43545 GCA_025379985.1 Phyllomedusa bahiana | reverse complement strand
AAAAAACCTTAATTAAACCCCCCGTATGTAAATTGCGCCAAAGAATTGAGCCGCACAACTAGTAGCTTTGTAGCGTGTTACAATTGCGTGTTTTCTACGCCACACAACAAGAGATACAGTTAACCTTTGCTTGTGAATTAGGCTACAGGAAAAAGACGGTTTCTTGGGGTCAGCACACCAGCAAAACAACGCTTAATTAACCCCTGGATGTAAATTGCGCAATAGAATTGAGCAGCCAAAAATGAAGTGGTATTTGTATTGTAAAAACGCTGTTTCTTTAAATGAATACAACAGGAACTGGCTTAGATCCCACTTGGATATTGAATGTATATGCAGCTGCAGTGGACGCACACTGGATTTCAGATCCAATACCCCAAAAAATTAGAAATAGAACATTAAGAGAACAGTCTCTGAGACAAGCTGAGACACCCCACAGAAATCGCTTTATAAAAATAAATTCTTCAGTAAGAGCTATCAGCCGCGGCAGCACCTTCCCTGATGAGCACAATGAGAGAAGTGTGAGCTCCCGGCGTCGCGCCCGGACTTATATAGTGCGGTGACGTCACAGAATCCTGCCGGTCTCTGATTGGCTTCATCTCTACACATGTCATGCAGGCTATGCCCTTCTTCCTCCCAGAGTGCTTTGCCCCATGTAGCGCCATGTGCTCGCAGCCATTTTATCAATCAAAAGCACACTTCGTTCACCCGAAGTACCCCAAAGTTCGACTTCGTTAGAATCAATTCGCCCATCTCTAATTGTGCCATTCTGTGGCTTCCTCCTGTTTTTGCCACCTCCAGAATGTCATTGTGCCACTGTCTGACCTCATGCTGCTGTGGCTGCCGCCGTCACCTCCACACTCTGTCACTGATGTTGCCACCTGAGCTCTCAGCTTGTTTTTTTCCAGCTTTCGCTGGCATGACTTTATCAGGCTACATTCCCGCTTCAGTTTTTTGGTCAACTTTGCCCTCTTAAGTGCCCAGGGAATTTTATAGTGAAGCGATTCTAAGAGCGGCGGCAGTCATGTGCGTGTCATATTTAAACACAACATTGTATGAAGCCCAAACCAAGCTCCCTCTGCATATTTAAGCATGGCACAACGTTCTACAGCACCCTGCAGGCTCTGTGCAGCCTGGAAATAGCTGCTTTTTAACGTGATTCGTCCCGAAGTAATTCGGACCGAATTTATTTTTGTCGGAAAATTCGGCGAAGTGACCGAATCGAATTTCAGAAATTCGCCCATCTCTACTCCTATTATATCATAGGCAGCTCCATATAGTCTGATACCTCCTATGAGAGACAGCTCCATATAGTCCGATACCTTCCATTATACAATAGACAGCTCCATATAGTCTGATACCTCTCATTATATGATAGACAACTCCATATAGTCTGATAACTCCTATTATATGATAGGCAGCTCCATATAGTCTGATACCTCCTATTATATGATAGGCAGCTCCATATAGTCTGATACCTCCTATTATACGATAGACAGCTCCATATAGTCCGATACCTCCCATTATGCGATAGACAGCTCGATATAGTCTGATACCTCCCATATGAGAGACAGCTCCATATAGTTTGATACCTCCCATTATACGATAGACAGCTCCATTTAGTCTGATACCTCCTATTATACGATAGACAGCTCCATTTAGTCTGATACCTCCTATTATATGATATACAGCTCCAAATAGTATGATACCTCCTTTGATAGACCGCTACATATAGTCTGATACCTCCTATGATAGACATCTCCATATAGTCGGATACCTCCCATTATATAATAGACAGCTCTATATAGTCTGATATATCCCATTATATGATAGACAGCTCCATATAGTCCGATACCTCCCATTATACGATAGAAAGCTCCATATAGTCTGATACCTCCCATTATATGATAGGCAGCTCCATATAGTCTGATACCTCCTATTATATGATAGGCAGCTCCATATAGTCTGATACCTCCTATGATAGACAGCTCCATATAGTCTAATGCCTCCTATGATAGACAGCTCCATGTAGTCTAATACCTCCTATGATAGACAGCTCCATATAGTCCGATACCTCCTATTATATGATAGACAGCCCAATATAGTCTGATACCTCCCATCATATGATAGACAGCTCCATATAGTCCGATTAGTGTTGAGCGATTATTATCGACAAAGTGGAAATCGGCACAGTTTTTAGTTGACGGTTTTTTTTGTCAGCGATAATTTAGGTTAAAATCTGTGTTTTCATCTTTAAAGTCCCCCCCATTTTCGGCGCTTCCTGTCTTTTTGGCGGCCACAAATCACTTACAGAATAGAGCAGGTGAATGTGGGCGACGTCAGACTGGGATGTGATGGTTGCGTTTGGGCTGGAAAAATCAATGACCTCTTTTTTCATAAACAGCGTTTCCCTTTCAGCCCATATCTCTCACTCTAATAGGGAGGACGTGCGCTCTGCCTGGGCCCAAACGCTCGCAAAATTTTTTCTATTTCTTCCAGAGAAAGCTCATGTTAGTTTGGATCCTTACAACTTGTTTTTCAAGATTTGAAATTTTTGTAGTTAGGTAGAGTTTTTAAGGATCATCTACCCTGTAAAGTCAGGGGGGGGGGGAGGGGGGGGGGCCGGGGCGAAACCCCAGACAACTCTAACGAATACTGGATAAAGTTCACCAAGACTTAGTGTAGACATTGCACTGAATAGCTTTATTATTAACATTTTTCTTATTAAAATTTTTTTCCCGGTATTGGGCACCTGAACTTTTTTTAGGTACACATCTTTTCTGTAACTGCAGGTCTCTTTGTTTGTGAAAAACCCCACTTTTATTTCATTTTAACATTTCAGATGGGTGTTCTTTTTCTTTTTGCCCTTCGTTTTTGAAAAACCCCCTTGTATTTAAAATTAGAATCCACAATTTTGTGTCACACGGGTTGAAGGTGCCAAAAATCCCTTTATTATCCGAATCATTTCAGATACTTTTTTTTTTCCATTTGGCGACAAAAGCTTTTTTGATAGATCTCTTTGCATTTTAAATGTGAATACGCAATTTTTGTAGTCCCCACAGTGAATTGAAAGGTGCCAAAAATCCTTTTTATCCGTATACATTTCAGACAGGTGTTTTTTTCAGTTTTGGTCAGTAAAAGCTTTTTTCAAAGAGCTATTTTTGTAGTTAAATTTTGAATACAGCAATTTAGTAGTCCCCCACTGGTAAATTTGGGTGGGTCCAAAAATACCTTTTATTTTTCCCGTATACTTCAGAAGGTGTTTTTTTTTCACTTTTGGTCATCAAGTTTTTGTTCAAGGCCACCTTGCGTTAAATTTTGAATCCGCAATTTTTTTTTTGATTGGGGGATTTGAAATAGCTGTGATTTGCCGTCTTTTAATAAAGATTTTCCAAAACCCTTCCAACCTTCCAAATTTGATTTTTCTAAACATGGAGCGAATTAAGGTAAAGCGAAAAAAGAGGGTGTGGGAATGGGGAGAGGTACGAGAAAGGTGCTCCTTCCATCTGGGAAAACCCCCCCCCCCCCCCTGCCAGGGGATCTTCTTGGGACTGTCAGGCCTGTGATCGCGGGTCAGGGCCCTGTAATCTTAGTAACGAACAGGTCCCCAATCTGTCCTTCAGGGGGTTAATGAACCCTGCCCCAGGTCAAAACCTCCCGTCCTCCCAGTCACGGCCCAAAAATGTGTCATCCATCACACACCCATCCAACATGAAGCACCCAAATGTCAAATCGGTACCCACCACGTGGATAATCCATTTTCGAAGACCTTTTTTTGATGACAAATGCGGTTGGGGTCAGAAGGCATTTTAAAAGACAAGGGGCCAAAAAGGGAGATTTTTTTTTTTCTCTGCTCTGACGCCCAGTTATAAAAGCCTCAGAGAGGAAAAGGAAGGGTTCCAATGGGCAAAAACCCCGGGCGGTCGGCAACCCCTTTGCAGCCCTTTGCTTGTACCCGCAGTCCGGGTGAGAGGTAGGACCCCAAAGTCCCCTGTGTTGATGTGATGACGACATTGCGGATCCAAGTGCTTTTTTCAGCAAAATTTTGTTTGCGGCGTTTCATCACTGGACAGGGGGAAGACGATGGTGTATGTCAAGGGGTTCTGCCTCAAAAAGGGGAAGGGGGGCGGTCGCAGAAGTCCGCTGATATATTAAGCCACCAGGGCAGTGAAACCCCGCTCCTCGCTTATCGCCACAAAAAGACCCAAGACCTCCAAGCCTGGGCCTTCTTTGAGCAAGCCTCTGATTAAACCCCCCAATTTTTGCCCCTTTCCCTAAACGCAAAGAAAGGGGGCAAAAACCCCTTAAGGGTTAACCCCACCAAAGTCAGTCAATGCAGCAAAGCATGATTGAAATGGAGGGAACATTGGGGCCAAAAAAAGGGCCAGACGACCCGGGCCCCCAAACCAGTCACACCCCTGTCCCCCCGCCTCCCCCTCCTCCCCCCCCACCAAGCGTTCCTCACTGCCCATGTCTCTCGAGTCTGTCGGGGATCCCCCCTTACCCCCCACCGTCGCCCGAGTACCCCAGCAGCACCAAGACCATCCTACCCTTCTCCTCCGCCAGTTAACGACCCACACCGTCGGGCGGCCAGTCAGCAGCCACCCTTCTTCTTCCGGGTTTTGGGGCAGAAGAAACATTTTAACCCAAACCATCCCAAAGCCAAAACCCCTAATTCGGAATGCCAGATTTTTTTTTGGGGCCTTTGGAAAAATGTTGCCTTTCCGTTGGGGGACACAGAGGGTTCCCCCACTAGGGCCCCTTGCCTCCCCCCAAACCAGAGGCCGACGGGGCATTTCTTTGTCAGAAAAGCCGTCCCCTGCCCTGGCCACCACGTGTCACAAAAATTTTCAAGCGCTTTTGTCTGCATCTGTGGGGGGAAAAGTCCATCTGACCCCCCCGACACTTGGACTAGTAACATGGCCAAGGCCCACATACTCGTGACAGCTCCGGGGGTGGATGTTTGGGGGTGACGGTGGCTTAGGCTGGGCCCGACGCTTTCAAAACCGCGGGGGAGGGTGCAGGGCTCTTTCCCCCAAAGGGTCCCGGGCATCACGTGCCCCCGGAAACCCGGCCGGTTGAAATTTTTTCTGTCTTGGAGACCGCCAACACAGGTAGAGTGTGCGGCTCTCCGCAACCCCAGACCGGCCTGGGGGGGGGGGGGGGGGGGGGGGCCAAGAACCTTTTCCAGCAAGGGGGGTCGATAACGGGGGAAATCTGCTGGGGTGCCCTTAGACGGAGGCGGACACACCCTTCCTGCCAGGGCATGAACCTTTCATCCAGAAAAATTTAAAGACCCCCGGGGCGGACTGCCGCGAAGAAGGCTCGGGGTCTTGGGTTTGACTTCCCCCCCCTTCGCACCCCGCTTCGTCCCCCCTGGGGCGTTGCAGCTCATGGCCTCCCCGTCAACCGTCTCATTGTTGACTGGCAAACGCGGAATTCCACCCTACATGCTCCCCGATTTTGGCAGCAGGCAGCCATACGTATCGAAGTGAACAGGCCTGACAAGCAGCGTGCGGACCCCGGTGTTGGCCACCGAAGTGGGGGCAGGGGAAAGAGCTCTGCACCAACCTTGCCATTTTGAAGAAACCACCAAAAAGGTCAGTGCGGGTGATGCCTTGTCAGCATGGATTGGGGTGATCTTAGTTTGGAAAATCGTTTGGGCATCTGAAACAACAGGTCCCCCCCAGCGACGGAGGAGGAGACGGACACAGTGCGGACAAAGGAGCCTTTCTCTCAGTCGAATCCACAAGGCCCGACAGTTTCCCCAATTTATCGGTCTTCATTTGGCAGTGGGTTTCGGGTCCAGGGTATGCAAGGGAGCGCATAGCTTCAGGGGGCCCCATCCAGATCGGGCTTGTTTAACTGTTTCCCGAGGAAGCGGAGGAGAAAATGGGGGGAGGGGGTATTCCGACACCAACCCTTACCGACGTCCCGCCCTGGAAAGAGGGTTTGGGGCAAATTTAAGGCGGGGGAGGGAAGATAGGAAAATCAATTCTAGTGCCCCCCGACCCCGAGGGTTGGGAAAATCAAGGCTCCACTTCACATGAGTGCTTGGATGCCCATTTTTTCCAACCTGATCCTCGCTTAAAAGGCCTCAAAATGAACAACAGTTTCTGGGTGGCCACCCTCCCGGGGTCCCCGGTACAAAACAAAATCGCACTTTTTTTCCCCCCACCCCAAAAAGGAGAAAATGCAGGAAATGGAGACCTTGCTGATTGATCAAATGGAGACATCTTTGGGGTCGATTATGTTCTTCAAATGCCGGTGGAAAAACATCAGCGAGTACGCAGTAAGGCCAAATAGCCAGCGGCAGACAGCGCAGGGAAGGTTTGGGGAACCTAAAAGGGTGACCTCTGCAATTTTGTTTACCACCCCACCAACGCATGCAATGCAGGGCCACATCCAACACAAGAGCCCCCTTAAGACAGGTCACGACTATCTGCGTCTCAAAACCCATGTTTTTTTTAGGTTTTTTTGGACCCAATAGACTTCGGGTACCAAAATGGAGAATGGCCCGAGCTCGCTCGCCACGCCATAGAGGGGTTTTCCCGCCCCCGCCACGTCATATCTAGCGGACCTTCAGCAACTGGGGGGTCATTACAGAAAAACGCATCCGGCTTTACACAGTTGTGGTCGTTTTACTTTCTCAAAATGAATAGGCATGGATCTCTGTGATGTTTTGGCCCCAATTGCGAGGGCACCCATTTGTTCCCCTCTACTTCACTTCCTTCAAACAGAAAAAGGGCCTTTTTTAAAACTTTTTTTTAAATGACTTTTTTTACTGCAATTTTTTTTTCTCTTTTCCCCAAAAGTTCTTTTTCTGGTTTTTGCTGTGAGGAGACTGTAAAAGACAGCAAGTTTTATCAACACCGTTTTCCCTTTCTTACTTTTCTTAGAAGTTTTCGCATTTTCATGGGGTTTTTAGGTCATGTTTGGGTGTGAGATACAGCTATAATTTGGGCCTTTTGAACAGAAATGTGGCTTCAAGTGGGTTTCTCCATCCAATTTTTTAAAAGGGCTGAGAAGTCATATTATTTTTTTTTGGGGTCTTTTTCTGTGAGATACAGCAATAATCTGGGGCCTTTGGAACAGAAATGTGTTCTGTGGCATTTCTCCCTCACAATTTTTTTCAGTGGGTGAAGTCTTTTTATAATTTTTTGGGGCATGCTGCTTTGAAATGCAGCAATACACAGGTCCCATTATAAAAAAAAGTTTTTCCCAACAGCATTTGTTCTTCACAATTTCCAAAGTGGCCAAGGGTCATGCTTTTAATTTTTGGGGGCATTTTTTTTCTGTGACATGCAGCTATACTACAGGTCCTATTTTAAAAAATGTTTTTTCTAACGACATTTGTTCTTCACAAATTTTCAATGGCTCAAGGGGGTGATGGTCTGTCAGAAAAACCCGGGAAAAGGGAAGGAACTTTTAATGGACACATATTGCAAAATGACTTGTTTTTGCAAGATCTTTTAAAATAGCTAAAATCCCTAATTTAGACAACCCCTTTTTTACAATTAAAAAAGAAAACAAAGACAGGTGGGATTTCCCTCCTATTTTTAAAAAAGGTTTTTTTAGAATTAAAGTACTAAAAAAATTGCATGTACAAAATATGTTAAAAAATTCCTAATTGTACAAGGGGGGTAAGGAAAACTTGACCCAAAGTAGGTTATTCAGAGGGCATGGAGTATGGGGCACGGGCAGAAAAAAAGTACAGAAACTATTTCCCCCAGCACGTTTAGTAAAATGAGAAAAAGAATGCAAGAAAAAAAGGGCACCTGGGGGGTAACGGGCGTTAACCACCAGTATTTCCAATGAAGCCCAATTGGTCCGCACTATACGGGGGGCAACCAACCCGGACAGGGAAGCAATGTCCATTCAACTAAAAAGGTGTTGAAAGCTCCTTTTTCCCTCACTTTTTAATCTGTGGGGCAGAAAGGTTTAAGGGTCATCTGTTTCCGGACAGGGGTAGCAAATGTCCATGAAACTAAAAAGGTGGGTTTAAATAAAACGGCCTTCTGGCACTTTTTAAATTTTTGGGGGATGCAGGTTTAAGGGGCACCGTGGGACAAACAGGGATAGTGAAGGTCGTGTCTTTTTTTCGTGCTTTTAAACTAAAAGGTTGCCTAAAATGTAGCACGTATCCTTTTGATGTTGGGTTTTTTTTTCCAGCTTTCCACCCTTTGGGTTAAGAAAGAAGGTGTTTTGTCTCCCATAACTTTTTAAAGGGCCCTCGGGGAAAATCATCATCGACCTCGAATACTTTTCGATGATGGCCAACATACCATCGCCCATGGGGTAGCAAAGAAACGCTCAAAACAAAATCCCGTACCTCCAAAAAATGTCGACAGCTTTTATAGTCTATACCTCCTATTATAGATAGCAGTCCAATGTTGAAAACCTCCTATTAATGATAGGCAGCTATATATCGATACCTCCTTTATGATAGAAGCCCATATAGCCTGATACCTCCTTGATAGACAGCTCATATAGTCGATACCTCCCTTTAAGTAGACGCCATATATCGATACCTCCCATTAATGAAACACTCCAAAAAAATAGCCCCTTTTCCCTTTCCCAATAAAAAAAAAATAAAAAACAGCTTAATAGTCTGATCCCCCTTTTCCCATTATATTTAATAGACACTCCATATAGTCGAACCTCCCATAAAATTTTAAGACACTCCCTAAGTCCGATACCCCCCTTTATACAAAGACAGCCCATATAGTCTGATACCTTCCCATTAACGATAGACAGCTCCAATACCCCGATACCTCCCTTTTA
Source organism: Phyllomedusa bahiana (assembly GCA_025379985.1). Taxonomy (NCBI): domain Eukaryota; kingdom Metazoa; phylum Chordata; class Amphibia; order Anura; family Hylidae; genus Phyllomedusa; species Phyllomedusa bahiana. Next base: position 34,764 of record JAODAL010034959.1, on the reverse strand, counting down.
ATGCACCTATAACATGTTCCCCCCCCCCTTCCCCCCCCACACCCCCCCAAACCCTACCCCCTTCACGTTTACTTCCCTCACTGCCCACTACATTCCCTGCCCCACCCCCAAAATTCCCACAAAATCCCCCTCCTCCCCCCCGCTCCCGTTTCCCCCTGCCTCCCCCCCACTAAAAGTTTCCCTTGCCTCCACCCCCACCACGTTTCACCCCTCCTCCACTCCCCCCCAAAATTTAAACCTCCCTTTCCACTCCCCCTCACTTTCACCTCCTCCACCCCCCACTCACGTTTCACCTGCCCTCCACTCCCCCACCCCAAGTTTCACCTGCTCCACCCCCACCATTTTTCCCCCGCCACCCCCCACTCACGTTTCACCTGCCTCCACTCCCACTACGTTCACCGCCTCCACTCCCACTCACGTTTCACCTGCCCCACTCCCAACCACTTTCACCTCCCTCCACCCCCACTCACTTTCACCGCCTCCACTCCCACTCACTTTCCCTCCCCACTTCCCCACCCCCGTCATTTTCACCTGCCCCCCCACTCCCCACTCACTTTTCACCTATCCCACCCCCAAACCCCCACCTTTCCCCCCCTACACCCCCACTCACTTTTCAACCCTGCCTCCACTCCCCCACTCACGTTTCCCTGCCCCACTCCCCACCACTTTCCCCCCTCCTCCCACCCTCCCCCACTTTCACGTTTTCAATGCCTCCACTCACGTTTCACCTGCCTCCACTCCCCACTCACGTTTCCCTGCCTCCATTTCCCCACCACCGTTTCCCTGCCCCCCACTCCCCATCACGTTTCCCCCTCCCCCAATTTTCACGTTTCCCCCGCCTGCCCCACTCCCCACTCACTTTTCACTGCCCCACTCACGTTTCACCTGCCTCCACTCCCCCACTCCCCCTTTTCCCCTGCCCCCCCACTCCCATCACGTTTCCCTCCCTCCACTCCCCACTCACTTTTTCCCCTCCTCCCACCCCCCACCCCCGTTTCCCCTGCCCCCACCCCCCCATCACTTTTCCCCTGCCTCCATCCCCACCCCACTTTCCCTTCCTCCACCGCCCACTCACGTTTCCCTCCTCCACTCCCCACCCAACGTTTCCCTCCTCCACTCCCCCCACTCACGTTTCCCCTGCCCCACACCCCACTCCGTTTTCCCTGCCTCCCCCCCCCGTTTCCCGCCTCCCCCCACCCCCCACTCCACTTTCACCTGCCAACTCCCCACTCCCCCTTTCACCTTTCCCCTCAAGCCCCCACTCACGTTTCACCTCCCCCTCCACTCCCCCCCTCATTTTTCCCTCCCCCACCAACTGCCCACTTCACTTTTAAACCCCGCCCCCCCAGCCCCCACTCACCGTTTTCCCAACCTGCCCCAGCCCCCCACTCCCCCTTTTCCCCAAACCTTTCCCTCCACTCCCCCTCATTTTCCCTGCCTCCACCCCCCCACTCACGTTTCCCTGCCTCCACCCCCACTCCTTTTTCGCCTCCTCCACTCCCCCCACACTTTTAAACCTGCTTCCACTCCCCACTCACTTTTCACTTTTCACCCCCCATCAATTTTCCTGCCTCCACCCCCCACTCCCTTTTCACTTGCCTCCACTTCCCACTCACTTTTTCACCCTGCCTCCCCCCCCTACTAAATTTTTCCCCCTGCCTTCAGCCCCCCCTCCCCCCCTCCCATCTCTCCCCTACCCTCCGTTTCACTTACCGTCCGAAGAGGGGAGGCCTGGGTCTTCTGCTTTTTGGCGCCTCCGTGGCAAACTGAGGATAAGGGGCCGCTGCCTTCTCTCCCCCCGGGCCCGGGCAGCTCTTCAGGGGCGGCACGCCTGTTAAGGAGAGAGGGCAGTGGCAGCCCCCCCCTTCCCACCAGCGCCCCGCGCCACTGAAGAAGACAGCATCAGCGCAACTTGCTGAAGCGTCTATCTTTACAACGGGGGGCCGGAAGGGAGAACATATTTTTTCCAAAACCGCGTTTCCTTGTCCGCCCCGCTCTGAAAAAAAAAAAAAAAAAAAAAAAAAACGGGAATCCCGACAACCCGCTCCCCAAAAATGATAGAAACCAGCGGCCCCCAACCCCCCCGGACACCCCCCCCACCCCTCCGACCACGGGGGGAGGGGAGGTCCCCGGGAAAAAAGAAAAAAAAAAAAAAATAAAAAAAACTCCTGCTGCAGTGCCCCTCCGAAAAAGGGGGCCCCCCCTAGGGGGTTTTTACGGGTGCCTGTGGGAAAACGGCCTGACCCTAGTCTGCACAGAGGGTCTACTACCTATTCCGCTAACCAATTTTCAGTACAAACTGACCCTGAACCCAAACCAAAGCCCCTTCATGATCTAATTTCGCAGCCGTATTCAGTCAAGGCCCATCACAAGAAAAATTTTCAATAATTAAAACCATTACCCATCCCTCCTGAAGCTACAACTGAACCTCCCCCAGTTAGCTCCGCCTTTTGTTGCCTTTGCCATTCCAGTCTGCACAAACAATTTCATTAGCATACTAAAATTAACACTAAAAAAAATATCAAAAGCACAAGGGGAATTTTTGGAAAAACATTTTTGCTACTTATTTTATGAAAAATTTTGAGGTTTTTAGTTCAAGGGGGGGTGGGTTTCCCCCCTTTTGGTTTTTCACACTCCACCACCTCACAGTTTTTTAAACAATGCGGGGGACTTTGTAGCGGAATCTTTTCTCCCGAAATTGGAGGGCGAATAGCACCAAAAGGAAACGTTAGGTAGGTTCCCAACCCGTATTAAGGGCCGGGGGATTGGGAGGGGCTTTTGCATTTTGATAAAAAAAGGGAAATAAGAACCTCAAAAAAAAGTTCATGTTTTCAAGCAGCGAAATCTTTTCCAAAAATTACTAGTGCCTTTTTTATAGCTTTTTAGTTTAATATATGCTACCCAATTGGGTTGGTTTGTATGTACTGCCGCATCAGTGTGACCTATGCAAAATTTTTCAAAAAAATTTTTGGCAGTCGAACCCAAAAATTGTTTTCTAGTCCCCCAGTCTGCAATGCCTCTGACTCAATTTCTGGACCTAAGATATGCCGTAGGGTTTATAAAACAGGGCCCCCTTTAGGGGCCTTGCACAATTTTTTCCCATCGGATCCAGCCAAAGTAACCTTAATCATCAGCCTACTCACAGGTGAAGCTTTGGCCTGGGCCTCACCCTTCTGGGGATCCATTTACAGTCGATGTACCTGGGTGCAATGCCTCAGCTGCATCCTCTTTGCTCCGTTTCAGACAAGGTGATTTCACACTTGGCCAATACGCCATTCAGTTCCACACATTGGCCTCTGACCTTTCCTGGAATAATGAGGCCCTGGTAGTGGTTTTCTGAGTGGACCTTACTGGACGTATCAAAGACGAGCTGGCTGGTTGTGACCTACTATCTAGCCTGGATGACCTCATTGCTCTAGCTACCGTGAATTAAATTGTTTTTCAAAAAGTTAGAGCTTCGCCAGAAGTCAGCGTCCTCCCGGCATCACAGTATTTCTCGCCTTGCATCTGTCTTTCCAAGTTTCCCTCACCCAACACCCAAGTTTCATCCAAATAAACCTATGCAGGTGGACCGTGTTCATCTAATAAAGGAAGAATGTGCTCGTCAGCACAGTCTGAACTTGTGCTTATACTGTGAAAGTATTGAGCATGTTCTGTAAAACTGTCTAGTTCGCCCATCTGTGCCTCGGAAGCCCCTGTGTCTAGGTCTCGTGGGTGAGACAACCCTGGGTAAAGATGCGGCTGTTCCATACCTGACCATACTGGTCACTCTCAGTTCTACATCTGGTCTCTGATTTCAAGTCAATGCTGTGCTGGATTCTTGTTCCACAGGAAACTTTATTCATCTGTCTGTGGTTTCCAAGTACTACCTGCTAGTGATGAGCGATTGTGTCAATTATCGTCATCGGGTCGATGGTCGATATCGGACATTATCGCGTCAATAGCCGATAACGATTAATCTCCGATTCCCATTTAAGTCTATGGGAGAGCAACACCAGCTTCATTCCTACGCCCAAACAGGTGTTGAGAAGCTGGAATTAACATCCACAACAGTAAACTGGATATGTGCTACATCTTAGGCAAGATAATTAGGCTATAAAAGTAACAGAAAAAAAATCATAGGCTAAAATAATTGATTACTTTCAACTGTTAACCGAAAAAATGAGGACGACGTAGCCACAGCAGGTATAGCGGTAGCAGCTGCTACGGGGCCCCATTCACACAAAACAAGACACCGGTATTGGAAATGGCACATGGGAACTGGTAGGAGACCCCTATCAATTTCTGCACCAGGGACCGACATCTTGTCACATATGTGGCGGCAGCAAGAACATCCCAACTGGGAATGCGGGGGTTCAGCTGGCAGAGACATAGTTAGATTTGGAGCTGTGAGAGCCAGGGCCATCTATTTACCGTTTCATGGACACATGCAGCTAATTCAAATGGGGCGCCCACCTATTACTACTTCCTGTTTTTAGCATATCACTGGACACCTTTTTTATTCTGCCCCCTGACAGGAATACTGCCCTATTGCCACCACTGGCATCCATTTTAATGTAGCCTGTCCCCAAAATCACCCAAAAATGCCCTTATGGACCCTCAGAATAAATATTCTCAATAACAAATTGACCATTTAAAAAAAAATATTTTTCCAATCTTGCTTCTGCTGCTGCTGCTGCTACGGCTACTTGCCACTCTACTGCTGGCACGTTGCTGTCGTCGTTCCACCGTGACATTAGAACGTGAAGCACATGCAACAGATGTGCCCAGCAAGGCCTGTGTCACAGTCCTGCATTCTACTGTCAAGTGGGTTAAAGGAAATTGCTGACTTTTGATTTGGAACGTGGATCAAGGAGGGTGGACACCCAGTAAGCGCTGTTCATATTGATGGCCTTGAAGCTCGGCAAATAAGCTTCTTTTCAATAAGATCTTTACTATTGGTTTCATTTACAGTGGCATGCCCCAAAACCAGCAAAGATGCCCTTGATGGACCCACAGAATAAAAAGTGCCGGAAGAAAGGAGTCTTTGAACCACCATTTTAGTTGAACTGGGCATTGACTATCCATGTCCTGTACTACAGCATGACCCTAAAACCTGCATGACCCACAGATTACCAAGTGCCACTATGCTATTTTTTCAGTGACTGTCACTTAGTATATTTTTTGGTAACTGACATTCATTTACGGAATTTATTTAGGGAAGTTTTATTTATAGTTTTACATTATTTTCATTTTGGTTTTTTTTTGAAGTGTGATAACATACAACATACACCCCTCCCTGCAGGTATTTTTTACACATGTAGATGTGTTAATTCATTTGCACACCTCATAACTAATAAAAATGTCCTAATCATCCCCAAAACACTTCTTAGTTGAGAAGACATTTGCCCTCCTGGCTTCTGAGAGTGATTCAGCCAATCAATTCAATGGTTTCATTTTTCCTCCAAATCTGTCTTCAGTGATTAGGGACAGACTCCCCTGGAGATCAGATGATGTGACCCTATAGTGACTCCAGCCCCAGAAAATTTTAAGCCTCAAATTGTGCAATATGTGTCCAGTAACAGTGTCCAACCTATTCCTGAGTTTGACAGCTTCATGACCCCAAAAATTCAAAACATGATCCTTCGGCCACTGTTGACAATTGTGAAGAATAAATGCCTGTTAGAAACCACTTTTTTAAAATAAGACCTGTAGTATAGCTGTATTTCACAGCAACATGATCCAAAAAATTATAAAATTGACTTCTCAGCCACTGTTAAAAATTTTGAGGAAGAAATGCCACTTAGAAACCTCATTTCTGTAACAAAGGACCTGGATTATAGCTGATTTTCACAGTATCGTGACCCCTAAACCATTGACAGAACTTACAATTTTCTTGAAGAAATGAGTAAATGGAATACGTTTTTTTCATGAAACTGTGTACAATTGGTGTCTTTTACAGTCTCCTAATCACAAAACCAGCAAAATTAACCTTTTGGGCACTCAGAATAAAAATTGCAATAAGAATTGATCTTTTAATAAAAAAAATTCTAGAGGACCATTTCTTTGGGAAGAGGAAAGTGAAGTAGACCGACAACTAATGTGTGACCAAGGCAACTAGGGCCACAACATCAGAGATCCACGCCTGATTCATCTTGATGAAAGTTAAACGATCCACATTATCAGTGAAAAGCCGAATGCGTTTGTCTGTAATGGCTCCTCCAGCTGTGCTGAAGGTCCGCTCAGATATGAGGCTGGCTGCTGGGCAGGATAACACCTCTATGGCAGGGGGTAAGCTGGGGCCAATTAAATCCATTTTGGAAAACCCAGAAGTCAATTGGGTCCGGAACATATCCAAAAATATCGGTGTTGAGACTCAGATAGTCATGCATCATGATCTTAAGCCGGTGTCTGTGTGTTGTATCTGTGCCCTGTATTACAAGCGTTGGTGAGGTGGTAAATATGGATTGCCAGAGGTCACCCATTAGGCTTCTGACACAAAACCTGCTGATGCTGCTACGGCTACTTGCCACTCTACTTCTTTCACGTTGCTGATGTTGTTACACCGTGACAATAGAACGTGAAGCAGATGCAACAGATGTCCCCAGTAGGTCAACGAGGCCTGTGTCAAATTCCTACATTCGACTGTCAAGTTGGTTGAAGGAAATTTCTGACTTTGGATTTGGAATGTGGATTAAGGAGGGACTACACCCAATAACCACTCTTCATTTTGATGGCCTTGAAGCGTGGCAAATAAGCTTTTTGTCAATAAGACCTTTACTATTAGTTTTTTTCACAGCGACATGCCCCAAAACCAGCAAAGATGTCCTTGATAGAACCTCAGAATAAAAAGTGCCAGAAGACAGTAATCTTTGAACCACCATTTTAGTTTAACTAGACATTAACTATACCCGAAAACCTGCATGACCCACAGATTACCAAGTGCCAAAAGGCAGTATTATTTTGCATGTGACTAGACATGGTGGTGGTGGTGGTTAACAACAGTAAATAGTAATCCGGCTATTTCTTAAAACAAACACTTTAATTCTTTTCACCTTAAAATGCATACATCCCGCCCCAATCTCCTTTGGACGTTATGCAATAAAGTAAAGGGTTGCATTGCATACCCGAAGTGACTTATTGAGACTAAGGTCAAGAAAAAAGTAACGGGGCTCACGAAACGTCTGAAAGTATGATGCCCACTCTACCCGGGTTTTAAGAAAGCGATTCTAAGAAAAACTGGAAGATCTACAGTCAGATCCTAAATTTGGGCATCTATTTAAAGATGCCCCCAGATGGATCTTTAAGAAAAGGGAAGACATTGGGGCAACAACCCCATAAAACTGACATCATAAAAAAGAACAAACAAGATAAGGGGGTAAAATCTAAAGTGGGAACTTTGCATGCCTACGATGCCAGATTTGTTCCTCCATAATTAAGGGGGAGCATGTCTCGCATCCCACAAAAGGGATTCCAGTTAAGGATACATGGTTTCATACCTGCGACAGTAACAATGTCGTGTATATGATTAAATTTCCCTTGTGGAAACTTACATAGGACAGACGAGCAGGCAGATGAAGATCCGGTTAAATGAGCACAGGTCAGTTGATCAGGCAGTTTATGAAAAAAGAAGATCCTAAAGCAATTAAAAATGATGAAGGAAGTAGACATGGGGAAACCTCACTGGCCCGACACTGGGTCAAGGAAAAGACATGGAATAGCAGAGTTGAGGTGGTGCATTCTGGAGAGGATAAGCAGTTGCGAACCCGGAGGGATTATTAAGAAGCTGCTGCAGAGAGAGGCTTATTGGATCCACTATATGGATTCATTAGCCCCTAAAGGCATAAATGAAAGCTTTAGTCTAAAGATGTTCCTATGAGATTGTTGTTATTGTTGTTTTTTATCCGGATTTTTGCGCTCCTTTATAAGGGACGTTTGCATCGATGTCGCATGCTTGAGAAAGAGCAACATTGTCTCGAAACTCGCAATTAAGGGCGGTGCGCCCCAGCCCGGTCTCCTGGCGTACCTCCGAGGAAACCCCGTCGGGAAAGAAGACCGAGATGGTCTGTGGACACTACATTTGAAGGCGGTCCGCCGCAATTATGACCTAAGTATCCTATTGATTTATTGACTTTATTGCATAACGTCAAAGGAGATTGGGCGTATGTATGCATTTTAAGGTGAAAAGAATTAAAGTGTTTGTTTTAAGAAATAGCCGGATTACTATTTACTGTTGTTGGGTACATGTGGGGTAGAGAGACCCCATATCCGCGCTATAAAGGATACTTAGTCAATCAAGTGGCTAGTTTTTCCACTACACGGTGGTGGTGGTTAAACACATTAGATTCTTCCCTCTAGTGATGTGAAATGGAGAGATCCCTTGCTGAAAAAAGGCCACAATAGTCCTGGGCTTCCAACTACTGTCACACCCTCTGTCTCCTCCTCCTCCGCCACTTCCAAGACCAAGCGTTCCTCTGCTACCTATGTCCCGGAGCAGCCTGAGAAAGCATCATCCCCAGTGCCACACACTGTTACCCTATTACCACCAGCGGCATCAGATACACAGCCAGTTTCACCTGCACGCCGCACAGCGGCCAGTCTAGCTGCCAGCTTTTCGAGTACCAGGTGTGGGAGCAGAAGAAACACTTTAACCCCAAAACCATCCCAAAAACCACAGCCGGAATGCTGGCATTGCCAGGCTTTTGGCTTTGGAAATGTTGCCTTTACGCCTGGTGGACACAGATGGGTTCCGCCACGTCATGGCCTTTGCCTGCCCACAATACCAGATGCCGAGCAGGCATTTCTTTTCCAGAAAAGCCGTCCCTGCCCAGGCCAGCCACGTGTCAGAAAAAATCTCCAGCGCGTTGTCTGCATCTGTGTCCGGCAAAGTCCATCTGACCACCGACACATGGATAAGCAAGCACGGCCAGGGCCGCTATATCTCTGTGACAGCTCACTGGTTGAGCTGGGTGGATGTCTCTGGTGGTGACGGTGGCTCTCAGGCTCGGCCCACGCTCTTCAAAACTGCAGGGATGGTGCAGGGTTCTTTAATAATAATAATAATAATAATAATCTTTATTTATATAGCGCCAACATATTCTGCAGCACTTTACAAAAAAGAGGGTATAAGCACAGACAAACCAGACATTACATTATAAAAAAGCAACTTAAAAATGAGACACGAGGTGTGAGGGTCCTGCTCACAAGAGATTACAATCTATTAGGGTGTATGGGTGAAACAAAGGGTGAGAAGTGCTTGGTTTACAATGGTCCAGCCACGTGACATAAATACAGGGTAGTATACTTAAAAAAGTGGATGAACCTGCCATCCCAACCATACATCTATATACAGATAAGTGCCTGTGGGTACCAAAGTTCAGGAAGTGATGAATGTGTGACAGAATTTGGGGGGTTAACAATTAGGGATCTTGGTAGGCTTGTCTAAGAAGATGAGTTTTCAGAGCACACTTAAACTGTGAGGGTTGTGAGTGTGCCTGATCACATGGGGTAAATTGTTCCAGAGAACTGGTGCAAAATCTTGGCGATGGGCATGGGATGTGTGAGGTTTGTAATCTTAGTTTAGTAGCAGAGCGGAGAGACCGGGTACGGTGGTAGACAGATATGGGGGATGAGATGTAGGAGGGTTCTTTCCCCCAAGGTCTACAGGTAGCATCACGTGCCAAGAGAAACCAGGACATGTTGAAATTAATCTGTCTTGAAGACCGTCAACACACAGGTCAAGAGCTGTGGATGACTCTGCGCAAGGAGACCGAGCGGTGGCTGGGTGACAAGAACCTGGTGCCAGACGAGTTGGTGTGCAAAAACGGGCGAAATCTCCTGGCTGCCCTTAAGATAGGCTGGAGCACATCCCTTACCTGGCACACATCATGAACCTCGTCTTCCAGAAATTTCTAAAGCGCTACCCGGGTTTCGACTGCCTGCTGAGGAAGGCTCGAGGTCTGAGTTCACACTTCCGCTGTTCAATCCCTGCTTCGCCCTGGCTGGCTGCGTTACAGTGACAACTTGGCTTCCCCCTCAATCGTCTCATTGTTGATGTGGCAACACGTTGGAATTCCACCTTCCATCTGCTCCAGCAATTGTGGCAGCGCCATTACACAGTATGAAGTGGCGCATGGCCTGACAAGCAGCGGTGAGGATCTCGGGGTGTTGAGCCACCGATAGTGGAGGCAGGTGAAAGAGCTCTGCACCATCCTTGCCAGTTTTGAAGGAGCCTCCAAAATAGTCACTGCAGACAATGCCCTTGTAAGCATGAGCATTGTGGTGATCTTAGTGTGTCTCCGACAAATGCGGCATATGACGAATCTGAGGCTTGATTGAAAAAGGCACAGGCTTCAGAGGTCCTGGACCTTTTCGACGGCGATAAGCGAGGAGTGGTGTTTCCGCTGTCACCGCTGATCATGGCTGGCGGAATAATCTCAGCATACTTGTACGACCGCCCTCTCCCCTTTTGAGGCCAGACCCGTACTGACACTACCCCATCATCTTCCTGCTCCTCCACTGATGAAGCGCTGGCAAGCAAACTCGGCTGAAAAGACCACGTTGGATCCGCAATGTCATCATCAACATCATCAGCAGAGGTGACTTATTCATCCTGACATTCTACATCCTGGAGCTGCGGGCTACAAGCCACAGGCACTGCAAGGCGTTGCCAACCACTCGGGATTTGTGCCGACTGACCAGCTTCCTTCTCCTCCTCTGATGGCATCAGTGATTGGGCATCAGAGCAGACTAAATCATCCTCTTTAGCCTCTTGATCTTTTGAAATGCCTTCTGACCCTGCATTGTGTCATCAAAAAGGTCTTCAGAAAATGGATTATCCAAAGTGGTGGGTACATGAGTTGACATTGGGTCTGCCTTCGCTTCATGTTGGACGGATGCTGAGTATAATGATGACGACATGTGTAGCTGTGACTGGGAGGACGAGGAGGTAAGACTGCTGTTTCAGGTTGCATTAACCACTGAAGAACAGATTGGCGACGCTGTTCGTTACTGAGATTCACAGGGCACCGAACCAGCGATGACAGGCCTGACGGTCCTGCAACTGATGATCCGCTGGCTTGCGTGTTGTCGCCAGCATTGAAAGGAGCACCTTCTCTCGTACCTCTACCTCCATGTCCTACACCCCTCTTTGCTCGCTTACCACCTGTATTTCGCTCCATGTTCATAAAGATAAAAATTTAGAAAGTATAGAAGAGTTTTACACAGTCTCTTATTGAGAAACTGTACTGCAAAGACGGCAAATCACAGGTATTCTTAAATCCCTCTAATTTCCAACGGCTAACTAGGATTAGAAACAGAATTGTTTCTATTGAATATCTGTGAAATGCGGTCTGGTGGAAGAACCGTAACACCAAATCAACAGTGTTCTTCCTTCAGTCCCTGAGATTTACAACTGCCCAGTAGGACAAGCAATTGAGAGTTTTCAACAAACTATCGTACAAGTGAGTTGTTTGCACCAAAGTGAGACGCACAGAGTGCAATAGAACTATATTAAAAAGTTATATGGATAAGTTATGCCGGTTTTGGCACCACTGACAAAAGGCAACAGTTACTATGACATATCTGTAACCAAATTTGTGGCAAACTGACACACACTGAGTGCAATAGAACTGGAAAAACAAAAGGGACAAATTCACCTTCTTTCTGAGGTCTGCTGGCAAACAAGTGGTAAAAAATCATTACTATTTCAATGCAAGTTGACTGGACAGACTGGGCTACACAATATCACCGCCCTTTCCAAACCCTCTCCTCCTTTCCCCCCACCCTTCTCGCGGCTGCACACACCACTAGATTTCTTTATAAATCTCTAACTAAATAAGAATTGAAATTCTCTTATCTATCTATATCCTAAGCTTCACAGCTACAAGGGTGGTTTTCTGTATAAAAAAAGACTGTCTCTCTGAGCTGTGACAACAGCTATTGGGAACGACACCAAGACGTACTGCTCTGTACTGAGATACTGAAAGAATGAGCTGAACAGGAAATGGAGTCGCATACATAAAATGAGGTCAATTTGATTTTTGCAGCCAATGAGATCCAGGCACCGCCCAATCTTGACGTCGTACACCCAGCTCACCCTGCTCTATGCTCTGAGATGATTGGCTGGCCGACAAAAATACAGGAACGCTTTAAATGGTGCGATAGTAAACGTGATAGCGATTATCTTTAAGATTTTCACGAAAACTATTGCGTCATCGGAAAATTCCGATAAACATAAAAACTGTGCCGATTTCACCTTTTGTCGATAGTATCGCTCATCTCTAATGCCTGCCTTTCCTCCATCTAGAAAAGTCTTTTCAATTTTTCTCCATCAATGGGAAAATCTTGAAATAATCTGTTCTGTACTGTACCAAACTGCTGACACTACAGGTTGGGAGGCCCTATAAAGAGAAGATCTCATTCTATGTTCTCCCTTGTTGTTCTATTGCAGTTCTCCTGGCTCTCCCATGGTTACAGCTGTACGCTCCTGTTTTCTAATGGAAAAGCGGTGAGATTATCCATTGGGGCCAGCAATGCCACTCACGTTGCCTCAACCCTCCATATCTGATAAAACCCTGTCCACCTCTCCCGCTGCTGATCACCTCTATTGTTGTTGCTGTCGACCCTCTATGTCAAGACATCAGGCCGGAAGAAGGCAATTTTGCTCTTGTTACTGTCTGAAGAGTTTGGCGGGCTCAGAAGAGGAAGGGACATATTGGGGGGGGGAAAGTGCTGTTATGGTGCACGTTGTTGTCCCGACTTCAAATCGCGGACATGCCTGTGTCTGTGTTCTGGCCGTTGACCCCCTGTCATCGTGTACTCACATGCCCAAGCTCCTGCTCCAATCACCTCTGCTGCTGGTGTCAGCAGCCCTCTGGCTCATTGGGTTTTAAAGAGACAATACTTAATTACATGTCCAATGATCGACCACCATCTGGGACTTATGGAACTTCCTGCCTGTGCTCTGGGTCAGTTTGCTGATATTTGGGGATGTTTCTATATTGATCCTGACCTCTGTGTTGCTGTTACTGTTATGTTACCTTCATTTACTGATGCCTGGCTCCTTTGAACCTGTGCTGCTGAAACCTGACGCTACACCAGACCGCTTCCTACCTGTTACTCCACTACCTGTCAGTTGTACTTGCCTCAGACCCATCACCTCTGCCTGCTCCTCCAGTCCCACGTCTGGCACGCAAGCTGCCACATCAGGGGTAGTGACCTTGGATTTCCCTATAGCCAAGTCTGTCATGCATTGTGGTGGGCTCTGGTTAATTCTGGGGGCTCCTCAAACTCCACTCCCTGCTGTGCTCTGCTCCATCTCATGCAGTTACCCAGAAGATCCACTACCTGCATACCCTGCTATCCATTACATTTAGTAATTGCTCATTCTAGCAAAATTTCTTTCTATGTTGTGACCCTAAGCACACAGCTAAAATAAAGCAGTGGCTTCAGAACAACTCTGTGCCCATTCAAGACTGATCCAGCAAGAGCCCTGACCTAAACCCATTGAGCATCTCTGGAGAGACATGACAATGGCATCCACCCACGTTCACCATCCACCCTGAGGGATCTGGAGAAGATCTGCAAGGACGAAGGGCAGAGAATCCCCAAATCCAGGTGTGAAAATCTTGTTGCATCATTCCCAAGAAGAGTCATGGCTGTGCTGGCTCAAACGGTGCTTCTACTCAGTACTGAGCAAAGGGTCTGAACTTAAGTTCATATGATATTTCAGTTTGTCTTGCTTAATACATTTTCAAAAGTATCTACATTTCTGTTTTTTTTTTCTTTCAAAATGAGGGTAGGCGGGGGGCAGAGTGTACATTAGTAAGCAAAAAAATGAACTTTCTGGATCTTACCAAATGGCTGCAATGAAACAAAGAGTGGAGAATTTAAAGGGGTCTGAATACTTTCCATACCCATTGTACATAATCATTGTATTACACACATACGGCTGAGAAAATTGAAGTTGTATACACAGAAATCCTGTAAGACACTTGAACTGGACCCTAACCATCAATGTTGTTGCCCTACAGTTAGAGGAGGTTCTCCAGGAGGCAAGAATTTTTTTTACTAAGTTTTTAAATACTTTTTTGGAGCTATCAAATTGTTCTGGGTCTGACTGAGTTCTGGAGTCTGGATAAGGGTCTGGTGAATATAGGGGTGTTTTTTGTGCTAGTGTGTCACACATTTCACACATTAATAGCATATAGCAATAGCATACGTCTCAGACCTGCACCTAGCTCAAGAATGGGCACCTGAAGGTCTCCATTGAGAGTGCAGATTTTAATGTAAGTTCGGAGAACAAATAAGATTAATTTCAATAGAAAAAGTTGCAACCACCTCTCTTTTGGGGGCCCTTTTGAGAATTTTGGGAGCCCATTCATGAGTACTGTAGGTGGGGGTTCCAGAGGTGGGATACAAACCTATTATACATGGATGGCATATCCTATCATCCCATGTGTGGGATGGGACACCGCTAGAGATGGGCGAATTTCTCAAAAATTCGGTTCGGTCACTTCGCCGAATTTTCCGACAAAATTCGTTTCGGTCGTAATTACTTCGGCACGAATCACGTTAAAAAACAGCTATTTCCAGGCTGCCCAGAGCCTGCAGGGTGCTGTAGAACGTTGTGCCATGCTTAAATATGCAGAGGGAGCTTGGTTTGGTCTTCATACAATGTTGTGTTTTAGTATGACACGCACATGACTGCCGCCGCTCTTAGAATCGCTTCACTATAAAATGCCCTGAGAACTGATGGGGCAAAACTGCCCAAAAAACTAAGCAGGAAGGGTACCCCTGTTTAAAGTCAGGGGCAGCAAAAGCGGGAAAAAAAAAACAAACTGAGAAGCTCAGGGGGGAAAAACATTAGTGACATGGGGGAAAGGTGACGGCGGGCGGCCCCCAGCAGCATGGGTTAGCCCAGTGGAACAAGGACATTTGGAAGGGGCAAAACAGCCCGGGGCCGCAGGTGGCAAAAATGAACATTTGTGGGGGTTTCACGGTGGCAGAAAGAAATGAGGTCAGGCATTTGGCAAAATGAAAAAATTCTGGAGTGGAAAAAAAGGGGGTAGGCCAAAGAGTGGTCCTGAACAGTGTGGGGGGGAAAGGCAGGAGAACAGCGCAGCTAAGGTCGGGACAGGGGAAACAATGCCCATTTTTGTGGAGGGCACGGCAGCAGCCACATCAGCAGCTTTGAGGTAAGACAGTGGCACAATGACAAATTTGGAGGTGGCAAAAACGGGATTTAGGCCACAGTGTGGAGGGAGGGCCCAGCAGCCAGGGGCAGAAGCAGGGAGGTCAAAACAGGGGGCAAAAATGAAACTTTTGTGGAGGGCAGGGCCCGGAAAGTCACACCCAGCAGCATGAGGTCGGGAAAATTTGGAAACAATGCCCTTTAAAGGGGGCCCAAAATAGTATTAGGCCACGAGCGGCAAATGACTGAGGCGGAAAGGGTCACGGGGGGGCAGCTGCATGAGGTCAGGCAGTGGCACATAAAAGAGAGTGGAGGGGGTGACGGAGCAAACGCATGAGGTCAGGGAGTGGCACAAATAAACATTCTGGGGGTGGAAAAAAGGGGTACCAGGCCCCCCAGGTGGCAAAAATGCCCACAGTGTGGATGTCCCGGGAAACAGAAAACCAGCAAGAAAGGCACCCATGAGACTTAGGGGGGCAAAAATGACGGGGTGTTGAGGTGGGTGGAAATTCCCAGTCCCGGGTTTAAAGGGGTTGGTAGGCAGAGGGAAAAAAACCCTTCAAAAGATGGGGAAAAACAGGGGGTGGCGGCATCAGAATAGGGGTGAGGCGGGTTTGTTTAAACCAAAGGGGAAACCTAAGGCATTGGTGTGGGGAAAATTCCGGGGCCGGTTCCACCCCTGATTCACCCTTGCCAAAGGTCAGTCGTTAAAACTTTTTCCCCGGTGGAAAGGGGGTTCCCCTTTTGGGGTAGATGGCCCCCCCCGCACAAAAACCCCGTCTTTTGGGCCACTTTACTGGCCGGGCAGGAAAGCTTCTCCACTCCCAAAATGGGCCCAAGTTGCGGCCAACAATCCTTTTTTGGTCCCCGTAGTCCAGGGATCTTCTAACGGGGGGTGGCAGAGTGCTGCCCAAAGAAAGGCCACAACCTTTTGGGTTTTCGGCGATTCCCTCCTTGTCTGTGCTGTGGGGTGATTTGCCTCCTCACTAGGGGGGGAAAAGGGAAAGCTGCTCATTAGTGACCCAGACTTGGTTATGCTGATGGGGCTGGTATGCCCCTACCCCACCACCCCCCCCGCAGCCGCGGCTTTGAAAGTGACGTGGGGGAAACCCCCCGGTCGGGCCCTGCGAGGAGGGCGATGCGCACATAGGCAGCGGCCAACTGTTTAAACGGGGATTTCCCTATAGTATTTGAGTTTTTTCTTCCCTCTAAATGGGCGGGGGAAAAAAGGCCCCCAATTTTGGGGCCCGGGTTTTAGCGGGGCCCAATGGGGTTTGGGAACCCAGAAGTCATCCCTCTGCCGGATGTTTGCTTTTCGGCGGGTCACTTAGCCAGGAAATAAGATGCGCGGGACATTCTGCAAAAGTGACTCCAAAGGGGCCCCCCTTTGTCCAAATTTCCCCACTGTTTTAACTGCCACGGTGTTTGGGGAGTATCTCCCTGTCTTCTTCATTCTCCATCCCCCCTCCAGCTCCCCTGTTTCATCCTTTCTTGTCCCCTGGGTAGAAAATCCACCCCTTTTTCCCCAGACAAGCTTCTCCCTCCAATGCCCCCTCCTCCTACTCCTTTTTCAGTCCCCCCCGGAAACTATGTGGCCACGAGATGTAGTCCCCCAACATCTCCGTCCCCTGCCCAGACAAAATTTTTCGCATCTGTTCCAGGCCCATGAAGAAAGGGGAAAAGGGACGTTATTCATCCCGTAGCCCTGGGGGCCCTGAAAAAAAAAACGTGGCCCCCCTCGAAGGCCTCAAAAAACGGCGGGTTGTCACGATAGCTGCCACTGGCTGACATAAAAGTTAAACACGGGGGGAAGGTACTTCTGTCTGCCTGGATCATCAAAAAATCTTTTAATGGCCTTTCCCCGTTAAAAAAGTCGGCCCAAACCCATTTTGCAGGCGGGAATTCCAGGGGTGGAAACATCGCATTCGGGAGCGTGTTGGGGGGGACGTTTGCCCGCAATCGAGGAGGGTTTCTGGCTTTTTTCCAAATGGAAAAAGGGGCTTGCACATTTTCCCCGGGGCCATTTTCAAAAAGTTTGAAGATCGGTGGAAAAGACTTCAGGAAAATTTTTTAAAACCAGATTAAAAACACGTGGGGCCTTGCAGGGGCAGGGGCTTTCCCCCTTTTCCCTTTGGGGTCCCAGCGCGGACCCCAATGTTTCCCTTTTGTCCGTCCCCAAATGGTTCCGATTTGCAGTTGGGCGGGGAAAGCCACACATCGATTTCTTGTGCTGCGGGGGAGCATTTTCCCCCCCCTGGTGACTTCGTTCCCGAGGCAAGTAGGTGTAGAACTGCTTGACCCCGCTGTCCCTTTCCATTGTTGTATGATGGAGAAGTATTGTGGAGGCGAGATGGTGGTGGTGGTGGAGGAGGGGGGGCGGCCCATTGGCGCAGGGCAGCAGTTTGAAAACGTGGAGGGGGGAAAACCCCGGCTTTCCCCAAGTCAAAGTTGTTGGTGTCCCGGGGGCAGGAACCCACATTCACCCAGTGGGCCTTTAAGGAAATGTACGGGCCCCGGGACCGTAGTTAAGTTTCCAGACGCCCGGCTGCCGTGTACCTTGGAAAAAACCCGAAAAAGCTCAAGGATTGACCCCCCCCCCCCCCCCCCCCCCCCCCCCCCCCCTTTTTTCTACATAATTAGGGAAATTTGTTGGTATGCCTTTTGGAAAAAAAAATTTAGGCTTGGAACTCTCCATCCGGTGGCACAACCCATTGTTCTCAAAGGGTGCAGAGTCCACCATTTGGAAAGGGAGGGACTGCTGTCCCAAACCCAATTTGGGACAGGAGACGGTCAGCTGCTGCCCCCTTAGGAGGGTTTGGGCAATACTGTTGTCTTTTTAACAATCGCCTCTCTGAAGGGCTGCTGGCGCCATGAGTAGGAGGGCAGGAGCATCGGGGAGGGGAGGATGTCAAAAAGGAAAAGGGGGCCCTTTGCAGAGGTGGGGGAGCCTTGATGGCTAAAATGGCATGCTTTGCCCCCCTGGCCCCCCTGCTGCGCTGCGCGGCGGGGAATGGCCCACCACACTAAAGCCAGTTTTCCCAGGCCCCCGGGGGTTTGACGCGGGCATGTGTTGACACGGGCCCGTTGTGCCAAGTTAGCCCCCTGGCCAGGGTTCACTTTCTGCCCACAGATTCTCTTTAAAACCATTTTCGGCTCCTCCGGTTTTTCCTTGCAAAGAATGCCCCCACCGCCGGGTAGTGATTTTACCGCCAACGCTCCGCACTGAGGGGACTACTGCCGGTTTCCCCTCGCTGAGCCCCGTCCCGCTACTGTCTTGGACCTCAAAGGCGGGTTTTTAACCCGTCCCCCCCCCCCGCCTTGGCCCCCGGGCCCTCACACTGCTGTACCCTGCTAAATCACGGCCACACACCCAATTGCTGGTGGCCGCTGCTGACGCGCATCCCTTGACCCCCTTCTTTTTCCTGCGAGATAAAGGCCCTTGTTTCCCCCCCGGTTTCCCAAGGGCGGTCGGCTACATAATCCATTTGTGTTTCATGTAAACCAAATGTTCTTCCCCCGGTCTCGGTAAGCCGGGGCCGGGCCCTCTAAACCCAAAAAAACCTCCCATAAAAATCTCCACACCCTATTCTTTCCCGGGCCTACTGCAAGAAGCTGGGGATTTTGGCCCCCTTTTCCCTTCGCCCCAAAGTAGCTGCTAAATGCCCCCCTAAAAATTGTTCATCCTCGCTATATAGTGGCGCTGGCCCAGCCCCACTTTATTTGACCCCTTGGCTGAGGGAACGGGGATGGGGGGAAAACAGAGGAGGGCTGGGGGAAAAGGTGGGGCCGTGACCCGCCCCCGGGGCCCATCCCAAAAACAAAGTGTTGTGTTGAGGTTCCCCCCCGGGATCTTGGCTGGGGTTGTCAGTTGTATCTGGGGGAAGAGGGTTGACCTAGTAAACCCCAATCAAAAACCCCTTTGGGGTTTGGGTGAACAAAAACACGGCCCTAGTTTGCCGCGGGTTGTGGCCTCCCCGGAGGGGACCCTTTCTGCGGTCCCCTTGCTGTGCTGGGGACCTGGGCCCTTTTCAGAAAGGTTTGTGCCACTGCCTCTCGCAGTTGAAGAGCCTCCCCACCTTCTTCTGCTTACTGTTTGTTCAAAAATTGTCCCAGACCTGTTTGTTGAAGCTATCTGTATATGTAATTTTACACCCTTTTTTTGACCCCAAAATTTTAAAAACCCCGTAACAAGTTTTGGCCCCCTTGGTTAAAAATTTTGGTCCAAAAAAAGGGCCCGGGAAAAAATTTTAAATTTGGGTTGTGTCTTTTAACAGAAATGTGGGTTTTAAATAATGTAAAAGCACAAACAGGATTAATTTTAAAACCTTCGCGGGGGAAATTTATGCTAAAAGGGTAAAATGTATATATTTGGGTTTTGTTGAAAAAGAGGGGTTTATTTTTGTCAGCACAGCAGCAAAAAACGTTTAAATTTAAACCCTGGTTTTTTTTAAATTTGCGAAATAGAATTGACCCCAAAAAACTTTTGCTTTTTGGTGTTAAAATGGTTTTTATTTTTACGCCCCCAAAAAAAACAAGAGTTTAAAATTGTAATTAATTTTTGCTTGTGAATTAGGCAAACCAAAAAAAAAAATAATATATTTGGGTTGAAAAAAAAGGTTTATTTTTTTTCAGCACACCAGCAAAAAAAAGATTAAATTAACCCCTGGATGAAAATTGCGAAATAAAAATTGGGGCCCCAAAAAACTAGTAGTTTTGTACGTTTTAAACAATGGCGAAAATTTTCTAGGGCAAAACAACAAGAGATAAAAATTGTAATTAACCTTTGGCTTGTGAATTAGGCTCCCAAAAAAAAAAAAATTATTTGGGTGAAAAAGACGGTTTATTTTTGTCGACCCCGCAAAAAAACCCCAAATTTAAACCCCCCTGGATGAAAATTTGGGCCCCAATAGAATTGAGCCACCCAAACTAGTTTTTTTTGTAGGTGTTACTTTTGGTGTATTTTCACCCCCACACAAAAAAGGGTTAAAATTGTAATTAACCTTTGTTTTGTAAATTTTGGCTCCCAAAAAAAAAATTTATATTTGGCTTTTGAAAAGCGGTTTACTTTTGTCAGCACCCCAGCAAAAAAAGGCTTTTTTTTCCCCGGGAATGTAAAGGCGAAAATTTAAAATTTGAGCCCCCAAAAAACTAGAAAGTTTTGGTAGGTTTACAAAATGGCGTTTTTTTTTTCCGAAAAACAACAAGGGAAAAAAATTTTTAAATTAAACCCTTTTGTTGTAAATTTTAGGCTACCAAAAAAAAAAATTTATTTTTGGGGTTTTAAAAAAGGGGCAGTTTTTTTTTGTCAGCAAAACCAGCAAAAAAACGTTTAAATTTAACCCCTGGATGTAAATTGCGCAATAGAATTGACCCAACCAAAAAAATAGTAGTTTGTAGCGTTTTTAAAAGGGGTTTAATTTTTCTTCGCAAACAAAAAAGAGTTTAAATTGAAATTTTAACCTTTGCTTGTGAATTAGGTTCCAAAAAAAAAAAAATATATATTTGGGGGTTTAAAAAAAGGGGTTTTTTTTTTGTCAGCACGGCAAAAAAAAAGCTTAATTAAACCCTGGATGTAAATTGAGCAATAGAAATGAGCCCCACAAACTAGTAGTTTGTAGGGGGTTACAATGGTGTTTTTTTTCTACGCCCCCAAAAACAAGAGATAAAAAGGGAAATTTTAACTTTGCTTGTAAATTTTGGCTACCAAAAAAAAAATTTTATATTTGGCTTTAAAAAAAGCGGTTTATTTTTGTCAGCACCCCAGAAAAACCAACGTTTAAATTTAAACCCCCGGAGGGAAAATTGCGCAATAAATTGAGCCCCCAAAAAATTAGTAGTTTTTTTGCGTGTTACAAGGGGTTTTTTTCTAGGCCACACAACGAGTTTAAAAATTTTTAATTCCCTTTGTTGTAAATTTTGGTCCCCAAAAAAAATATATATATTTGGCGTTAAAAAAAGACGGTTTATTTTTGTCGCACCCCACCCAAAAACATCGCTTAATTCCCCCTGGATTTTAAATTGGGGAAATTTGAATTAAAGCAGCCAAAAATAAAAGTGGTATTTGTATTGTAAAAACGCTGTTTCTTTAAAGGGAATAAAAGGGAAACCTGGCTTAGCCCCCCCATTTGGGATATTGAATTTTATATGCGGGCTGCACACTGGATTTCAGATCCAATCCCCCAAAAAATCAAAAATTTAGAACTTTCCAGAGAACAGTCTCTGGAAAAGCTGAGACACCCCACAAAAAATCGCTGTATAAAAATCAGTTTTTCAGAAACCCACTTTTCCCGCGCAGCCCCTTCCCCTGTCAGTACAGTGAGAGGAGTGTAAAGCCCCCGCGGCGCGTCGGTCTTTTTATAGTGGGGGGTGACGTCACAGAATCCCCCGGTTTCTCTGATTGGCTTCATCTCGGGCACATGCCCATGCAGGTTTTCCCTTTTTTCCTCCCAGAGTGCTTTCCCCCAATGTAACCCCCAATTTTTGCTCGCAGCCATTTTACCCAATAAAAAGGGCACAATTCGTTCCCGGGAAAATAAACCCCAAATTTCAAAATTTCGTTACGACCGGTTTTCATGAAAATTCAAAAACGAATTCCATTTCTTTTAAAAATCGATTCCCCCATCTTAGACCCCGATTTTTAACCCTAACATTAAAAGCGGGGTAAATGCTAGAATGGGGAAGGCACTAAATCAACACTTTTCTTTGAACCCACCCTTTTCTAGTTACCCCCCTGACTTTGTTATTTAAAATGCTAAAAAACCCAAATTGTAGCAGAAATCACGTCTGTTTTATCATAGATAAAAACTTAAAGGTACATACCCGAACGGGGGTGATTGCCCCAAAATTTTCCTGTTTCCGGCCTAAATAAAAATTGCCCCAAAATTTACATTTCAAATGTTTAAAATATATAAGATGCAAAAGAAAAAAAGTAATTTGGTTAGGTTTTGTGGGACACGGGAAAATAAAATGATATAAAAAGCCCTTTCCACCTGTCCCACGTTACTCACAGAGGCAGCATTTGAAATTTTAACTCCACACTTGGGGTTTAAATGAAATTCATCAGTAGAAAAAAATGGCCCCTTGGGGAATAACCCAATGTAAAAGTTTGAAAAAAAACCCAAATTGTTTTAAAAGGGAGGTTCTACAGCTTCAGCCTCCCACTGTTCCTGTTCAGGCCAAGCGTGGTGTTACAGCAATGACTGGCAACTTATCTTATGCTATTCCCAGCTGAGCCTGTTAGAGGGCAGAAAGCTACAGAGTTCTAGGTCGTTAAAGTTTGTCAGTAAGAAAGATAATCTCCTGTGCTGCTGATAAGACACAGCAGGGAATGTAGTCACCAGCTTGGCCACTGCTAGACCAGAGAGAGGTGGTCAGTAACCAAGGTTGCTTGTGTACACAAGCAGGATGTCATGTCAAGGGAGGTGCAGTGGGCCCTGACTGCCACCCAGCCCACTGTCCCTACATATTTGGCGTGCTGCCCTAGGCGGCAGACCCCAACTGGACGACAGCCCCTACACTGCTAAGTGCAGGGCCGTCAGGGAAAATGCAAGGTCAAACAGTCAGGGTCGGTAAATGTAAGGGAACATATATGCCAAGAAACGTGAGCCAAAAGAATAGTCAGAAACAAGCCGGGGTCCAAACACGGTCAGGAGCGCAGTACAAAAACAGAGGCAACAAGCGAGGTCAAGAAACAAGCTGGGGTCAGAAATCCAGGAGAACAACAACAAACGGAAACAGCAAGGGAACACCTTTGTCAGGCAAAGCCTGGAGGGAATGAGGAGGTTTAAGAAGTCTGCCTGGACACCGCCACCGCAGCTGATTGGTGCGGCATCCGGGCCGTCCGATTGGTCCTGAGAGCTGTCACTCCTGGCTCAGGAGCAGAAACTCTCCCAGGGTGTGGTCCCAGGCTAGACTTATTAACCCAAGCCGGTCGTTGTTCTAAACATGTGGGAGACTGCCCAGACGAACGTATCCTGACACAGGTAAGAACTGCTCTAACTGTGAAAGAAAGCAAAACAGAACAACAATGTATGTAGTAATTGTCTTCATTTAACTTTCCTTCATGTTTACAGCTCATCAATGTGGTGAGAAAACCCCTTTTCAGGCTTAATCTGAAAGATGTGATTGTTTTATTTGATATTTGCGGTAAAAAACCAGATTACAGTCAGAGAATGATTTTTTTGTTTTGGGTTCTTTGTATTTATCAGGTTAATACTTGTGACAGATGATAGTAACACAATGTTACCTTCCCACATAGATTGCAGTTTACTTTGTCCACAGACATCATTTCATGACTCATCAGAGGCTCCTTAGTATTCTGCATTTTGTTTCTGTAAATGAAGAGAACTACATTAGATATTGGACCCATCAGCATCTATAGCACTGACATACAGGAACCTGGAGGAGGAAGTCTCTTCACTTTCCCAATAAACATTCCCAAAAAACCCCAAAGAGCCGCAGCGTTATGTAAATTCCCAATATGGAGTATTGTTGATTTAAACATGTAGCGAAAGGGGCTGCGCCTCATATCGGGCTGGAAAGACATTTTAGAAAAAAAAGAGAGTTTGTTATTATGAATCACCTGGAATTCGTCTTTGGTTTAGAATCAAATCTTTCCTGAAATTCGAAACAAATTCCACTTCGTTAGCATCGAATCGCTCATCCCTACCCAGAATGATATTGTGAAACTCCATTCACTGCATCCCCAGAAGGTAGGTCATAGGTATGATTTTTGGGGCTGCAGGAAATGGAGTTTAGTACTGTCATGGATTAATTAAAGTATTAAATTTATATACAGTTTCCCCTTTGACTATTTAGGACGCATTATGAGGCACTTCACGCCGACAAAAACAGGGGCAGTTTTTCACAAAAAAAGTGAAAATAGGCGCTTCAAGGCGTCGATCTTCATACATGTCCCCCTTAGTGTCAGTCAGTTGTGGTTTGTGTCACCCCCAAGGTTGGCCCTAAACCTGTGTCACTATTACCCCAGTACCCAATGCACCAAGTGTAATGGGGAGAGCCGGGTTACCATCATAAGCAGACCCTCTAATATGATGGCCTGCTTCTGGGGTGACTGTGGGCTGTTATATTTAGGGCTTGGAAAAAGCCAGTATCTATCGACCTTTCCATTCTAATAATATCAGCCTGTATCAGATATACATTACTCTTGGCTGGTAATGAAAAATGGGGGACCTCACATCTTTTATTTTTTTCAACAAGAATTTGTGTATTGAGAATCCAAAAATGGGCAACTACTGTAATCATTACACGGCTGTTCCTAGAGTGTGTTGGGTCCTGGGGTAATAGTGACATGAGGTTAGTGTCAGCCTTGAGGTGACAAAAACCACCGCTTGCTGACATCAAGCCCGAGCGGTAATAATAGAGAGACGTCTGTCAGATGCCTCAATTACCAACACTGGAATTAAATGGAGAAAAAAAAACCCTCTTTAACCATTTTATATTACAAGACTAGATCCACGACTGATCCGACGTAGTCCACTGAATTCAAAGTAGTTGAAAAGGAAACCCTGTAAATAAACATACATTACACCTGTACAAATACATAGGTTGGATAGACTATTCAGTATCCGGAAAGCTGGGTGACACCCATCACATACAGGTAACACCCATATTTCCATGATAGGAAAACTAGGTGCCACCTTTGGGGGATGGAGTGTTACCCAGCTTTCCTGAATGTTGGAATGTTGGATATGTTATCACTATAAGTCACTAACAGAAACATGCCACAAGGGAAGGAGACAAAGAAGAAGGGGAAAACTTCTGTCCCCTGCGACCTGTCTCCTACATTCCGCAGCCACTGGAGACAGACCATAGGGGGCAGGAGACAGGGAGCAAGGGGACAACTCCTGCAGCCTTTCTCCTGCCACAGTATGACATAAGCCTGAAGAGACTGACACCGGAAAAGACTAGGAAGAGGGAGCGGGTAAGTATGTTACCTTACTAGGGCGACCTCTTCCAAGGCTGCACGCATGTCCGAAAAGGCCGTGCACACCGCCCAACTAAACATTTATAACCTAACTGAGGTGTCGCTCCCCTGCACCTCAATAATGGCACCAGAGCTGTGTATTATAATACTACTCTGGTGCTGGTTTTCTTAAATAACCCCCTTGCAGCTTATTTGGGTGAGGAGCTTTAAAGACTCCATACCTTCACGGGTGGGAGGGAAACCCCATTTGGGAGGGTTGGCAAGCATGATATATACAGGAGAGCCAGGATATGGAAGATGGACATGGAGAACATTTACACTTAGGGCGACCAAATTTATGATCGGCATTACACCTGTTTTTTGGCGTATTCTGCGCCCCGGCCCGAACCCACTGTCAGACGCAGGTAAAGCGGAGTTAGCGCAGCGTTGCCATTTCAGCTGCACCCCGCATGAAGGGCGGGCAGTGGGCGCGGTGTTGTCGTGGTGTTTAGGCTACCAGGGGCGGGACGCGTCGGCGCTCGAAAACTCCGAGGCAAGTACGAATGGCGAGTCGCAAAGCGAGGCGCATGCAGCGCTCGGCCACTCCGACAGGCAGACCTGGGTTTTTTGGTCTAAATGCTCCGGCAAGAGGTGAAAGTGAAGCATGAATCGAACATCGAGGAAGCAAGGAGAAGAGCGCTCCGCCCGTGCAGGCAGTAGATAATCCGAAAAAATCGCCTTTATAAAGGCGGAGGAACATTCTCAGAAAAAGCTGAACATAAAAAATAAACATAATTAAAAAAAATCACTTTTCCTAAACTCTAGTAAAGCGCAAAAATCATGAATTAGGAATAATGTAAATTGCCGGAAATACACAGTAATTCTAATTCTGAAACCTATTCTCATTGGTTGGCATAAACCAGCCATCAGAATAGGAGCGACAGTGAACCATTAAAACCTATGGGAAGATTGACCAATCAGAATCAAGGCGGGAGACAGTTCAAAAATACAGAAAAATTGCTGAAAAGAGCTGATTGTGTTAAGACTACCTGGGACCTAGTCTAGCTCAGCCATCAGGAATAGAGCGACAGAGACCCAATAAAACCTATGGAGAACCAATTGACACAAATAGAATAGGAGCGACAAAGACCCCAATTAGTCTATGGAGAGATTAAGAGACCAATCAGAATCCAAGGCGGGATAATTTCAAAATACAGTAAAAAGACAGTAAAGCAGCTGGATTGTCTGAGCTAGCGGGGGCTTGGCTATCCCATCCAATCAGAGCGCGAGCTACTTCTCCTCGCCATTATAGTCTAAGGAGACGATGGGCGCATCGAAATCTCGCGCTCATTGCGCCGTGCGGTATGAAGTATTATTAAAAAAATTATTTTTATAAATGTAAACTTATCAGATAAAGACCGAACCCTACTTTACAAACTAAAGCAGTTACAAAACCCGAACAACGGCGTTTGTCGTCCGATACACCAGGCGCTAACATAGGAATTGCAATAGAGAGAATTGCCGGGAAATACATAATTCAAATTGTTTAAGCTATTCACATTGCCGCATAAAACCACCAATCAGAATAAAGCGACAATGTCCATTATAGACCTATGGAGGAGAATTGACCAATCATATTCAAAGGCGGGACAGTTTCAAAATACAGTAAAAATGCAGACGCGACGCTCCTTATGGGTTTTCTAATGCAACTGAAATCAAAACTGTACATGGCCGAAATCAATGTATAAGACTACAGAAGGTTTCCCGATGTGTATAATAAACAATAATAATATGGGGGTAAACGAAAAACAAATATTACATCATAAAATCAAGATTTTATTTCTTTATTTCGTTGCAACACCCATACTATAGATCCTTGGCTAACGAAAAACAGAAATAAACATGATTTATAATTGATTTATATTTTTTGTTAACCCCCAATATTATTATTCGTATTATATACACATCGGGACACAACTTCTTAGTGTTATAAATTGATTTCGCATGTATTACAGGTTTAAATTTTCAGATTGCATTAGAAGCCCACAGAGCGTCGCTCGCTCTCCCATTGGTCCAAAATAACGGCGCCTCTTATAACTTAGTTGCCAATCACAGAGCAGCTCTCAGAATTTTCTTTCCATTGAACTCTATGAGAAAGTAGCTCGCGCTCTCGTGATTACAAAGCTGGACGAGCCCCCGCCGCTTCAAACCAATCATCTCGATCCTGCATTTATACTGTATTTTGAACTGTCCCGCCTTTATATGATTGTCAAGTTTCTCCATAGGATAAAATGGGACATTGTCCCTCACCTCCTGTCTTTTGCCCCTCCTTGAAGATTGAAAGTCCCTCGCGTGTAGGGTCCCTCTCTCCACTGCGTGCAATATGTCATTTATCCCTTTATCACTGTACTCGATTGACTTAATAATGTATGTAACACCCCCTCGATGTACAGCACCCGGAATCAAAAGGTCGCCTTTAAAATAAAAATATAATAATAATAGTCGCTCCAATTCTTGATGGTCAATTCTCCACCATATGTTATAATGGACATTGTCCTCCTATTCTGATTGGCTGGTTTATGCCGACCAAATGAGAATAGCTTAAACAATTTGAATTACTGTATTTCCCGCAATTCTCTCTATTGGCAATTCCCTATGTAGCGCCGGTCTCCGCGACAAAGCGCGTTGTTCGGGTTTTTTAACTGCTTTATTAAAGAAGGTTCCGTCTCTTTAACAGAAAATGTATTACATTTAATAAAAATAATTTTTTTATTAATGCAACTTCATGCCGCATTGCGCTGAGCCGCGCGAGATTTCAGAGCGCCCATATCTCCATAGACTATAAGGAAAGTAGCTCGCGCTCTGATTGGCAGGGATAAGCCAAGCCCCCGCAAGCTCAGCCAATCAGGCTCTTTCTGTCTACTTACTGTATTTTGAATATCCGCCGTGGGATTCTGATTGGTCCAACTTCTCCATAGACTAGAATGGGTCTTTGTCGCTCCTAATTCTTATTGGCTGAGCTAGCCAAGTCCCCCCTGGGGTACTTAACCAAACAGCTTTCACAATATTACTGTATTTTTAAACTAACCCGCCGTGGATTCTGATTGGTCTAAAAAACCCTTTTTTTCCCCGTAGGTTATAATGGTTCAAAGTAGCTCCTTTTTCTGATTGTGCCGTTTTAAGCGCCAATCAGAATAGCTTTCTGAAATATGAATTACTGTATTTCCCGCAATTTCCAAAACCTAATTCTGAATTAGGATATTGAAAGTTGAATTTGTTTTATGTATTTTTTATATTTTAGGTATCTGCTCTTATCCTGAGATGTTGAACCCTTTATAAAGGCATTTTGATTCATACTCCGCACCGACATCTGGAATGAATTCTCCGTCTGGTCCAGCCTGTCTCGCAACGGGAACTGTTTTTTCCGCGCCGTCCCACGGACGCCAAAAACCCCGCACTGCGCCCATGTCCCCGCACAGTTCCCCACTCACACAGGCTATGCGGATGGAACTTTTTTGCCCGCATGTACTAGTGCACCGCATCAGACGGCAAATCTTTGGCGCAGCGCCCCACTGCGCGGAGGTCCCCGCCCTGCGCCCCACACACTGGCCAGGCGCGGCGGACTTTTCCCCGCATGTACGACCGCACTAACTCCGGCGCCCGAATCATTGGCGCAGCGTCGCACTGCGCCTCAGTCCCTCACTGGCGCCTAACACACATGCGAGGCGCGGCGACTTTACATGCTACGTATGCAGCGGCTCCCCGGCCCCCTAAAAAAATCAGGGCGCAGATCTTCCGGAAAACCTAGGCGGAAGGTGCGCCCCGCCCGCGAGATTAATAATACATGTCCCTTTACTGTCTCCTCTACCATTGATTTTCTGGACTCCGTGAGTCTGTGAGAAGGGCCTCAATGCAATTCTATGATGAAAAGAAATATAAAAATCAAACATTCATAATGATCAATAATCTGACAATTCATGTAAAGTGGTACTAAAATGTTTGTGAGCCCAAATAGATGAATGGTTCCATGACATCTCGCGTATTTACCACATGGAGGAACTTCTGGCCAATTCACCGGATCAAGTCCCTCGCTTGAACAAAACTTGGTTTCATTGGCTTGCCTCTTAATCCTCCTCGTTATTCCGTACCCTTACAAGCTGAGCCTTAACCCTTTCTAGGACTGCCCTTTGCAGGAACTTTTTCTTCTTTATCTACTTATTTCCTTGCCGTGCCTTAAGAAACATTCCCGTGAACACATTTATTCGTCCCTATATTCCCCCCTGTGATTTACCTCGCATTTTTCTTTATATTGTCTTTTTTTTCTCACCTCATTTTGTTTTGAACTTTTTGCCAGATTTAATATCTAACGTGATATAATATCTGATATTCATGTAAACCTCACATTTGTATGTAAAGTTGCTTTTGTGAACCCAAAAGGTCTATTATTTACGACAACAACTAAGGGATTGTTTTTATATGCTTCTTTATTATATGTTTTTTTGGTAAAAAATTTTATACATTTTCAATAAAGCTTTTTCAATAAGAAAAAAAGTTTGTGAACCCTATAGAGTTTTCTAAATTTTTGCATAAAAACATTGTAGCAGGTTTGGTGGATTCGCTGGACCACCGCAAGCGATGTTAGTTAAGCCACGCCAGGGAGCGGAGTCTAAGTAGCCCCCGGTATTCCCCAGAGCCCGCGAAAAAACGGTATTGACTTGCAGCGGCGGGGAGGCAACCAGGTCGCTACCCCTGTTTTTAACTTCTTGCGATGGCAGCCGGGTTTTTTCCCGTAGTACAAAAACTAATCCAGAGCGTAGTAAAGGGACAGGCAAAAACGGCCCAGGGCGGCGTTAAAAAAGGCTTTTTCAAAAAACTAGGGGAAAGGACAGGTACACGGGGTTTCAAAAGGGACCCCAAAAACACCCCTCTAAAGACACTGAACGCACACCAACAATCGGGCAGTATGAAAGGGGGCGAATTTTTTTTATATGGGCCCCAGCCCCCGGCAATTGACTAAAAAAACCGGGGCCCTTTGGCCCAAAAAAACCAGACCACCGTCGCCCCGGCGAACCGGGGTAAAACCCCCGGGGCCCAAAAACAGGGGGAACCGCGGGGCCCGGGGGACGGGCAGGAGCAGCGGCACAGGACGGAGGGTAATAGAGCCCCGGGGGCCCGGGCCGCGGGGGAATGGCCCGGGGGGAAAGCCGCAACCCCCCGTCCGAACCCCCCTTCCGGGCAAGAGGGGGGGCCCGCGGGGGGGGGGCGGAAAACCACCCCACCCCCCTGACAGTACCCCACCCAAGGTCCCCCCTTTTTGGGACTTGGGAGAGGAGGCAGATGATAGATTAGCCCGGGTTCCCCACGAACGTTCCCCCGGGCCCCAAAACCCCCTTTCCTTAAAATCAGAAAAAACCCATTTCCCCCCCTATGTTTTTTTCCGCCAGCCCCCTCCTTGACCTAAAAAGATTTTACCCAAGTGGGCCAAACAGGGAAGGCGAAAAAGATCCAGAGGAAAAGCGTTTCACCCACCAAAAGGTTTTTGAGGAGCGAAATAGGGAAAGGGGTTTTTAAAGGATATCAGAGTAGGGGGAAAGGGGAGCTTTAAAACACGGGTTTGTTGCCGCATACAAAAAAAAGGGCCCAAAAACTTGGGGCCCAAAACTTATAACAGGGCACCTTAAAAACGAAAAATTTGGGGGAAAACCAAACTCTATCACCGGGCCCTTAAATAGGGGCGGATGTCAACTTTAACCTGTGGGCCTGGATTTTGGTGTGAGCGGGGGCCCCTAGAAGGGCCTGCCGTGGGCTTCCCAGAATTCCCTTTGGGAAGTCCCCCTTGGGCACCCCACGGCGGAAACCATGACACGGGGGCACCAAAAGGGAGGGGCGGGGGGGATGTACCCCAAAACACAAAAAAAAAAGGGGAGAGGCCCCGGTTTTCCAAAAAAAGGGAATTATATGAAAAAACCCCCCCCGGGGGGAGTGGGACCAAAAAATCCTGAGGGGGCGGATAAAAAAAGCGAATTAGGTACCAAAAATTTGGGTTAACCCCTCTACCTGCCCGTTATTTTTGAAGGTGGAAAGCCGACGAGAACCCAAGTAAAACTGCAACTGACCACAAAAAAATCCGACACAAACGGGACCCCCCAAACCGAGACGATATGCAAGGGAAAGCCGGTAACCGGAAAAAGGGTTTGGAAAAATTGCGGGGGCCCACTGGGGAGCAGAGGAAACCCCTTCGGGGAACAAATTGACCCAAATTTTCGAAAAATCTAACGACCCAACCATCCAAAAGGGGTTACCAGAGGGGGCCCGGGAGGCTAAAAAAAGCCATACTAAAATGGGACCAAGGTCCTCGGGCAGGGTAGGGGGCTGCAGCAAAACCCTTTGGGCCCTGAGCCCAGGATTTTAAATTAGGGGCAAAAGAGGTAAAAAGCCAGGAAAAAATTTCTCAAAAAATTCTTGAGCGGGGGTTGGGCCCCCCAAAAGTACGAGAGTTAATTCCCAAGGGCCCTTGTGACCCCCAAAGACCACGTTCGTGGGGGAGCCCCCAAAATTCGGTACCCCCCCCCCGGGGGGTCCCCGGGCAGGGGTACTAATCTTCCCTGGGTTAATGTTTGAAGATCTAAGGGGCCTGCCGTGGGGAACGTTCTGGGGGAAAAAAAGGCTTCAAGGGGGCCAAGGCCCACAGTATCCAGGATCTAGAGAGGGCTTTCCCGCCTGAGTATTCTCGTTTCCCGAAAAAGAAAATAAAAACAAACCCCCGGCTTTTCGAGGATTCATTCTTGGACAACGGGAGAAAAAAAAGGGTTTTTTGTGATGGGTGAAAAACTCGATGGATCGACCCCCCCAGCAAGGCCGCCATATCTTCGGGGCTAATTTTATTGCCAGTAGTTCGCAAATAAAACCGGCTCGGGTAATTTTTCTTTATCGGGGTTGAAATTTTTAAGGGGAAAAAAACCCAAAGTAAACATTTTCCCCCCAGAAGGTTTTTCTGTAGGGGGAAACCAGCGCCTGCACCTATTTAGGGGGCCCGTCCATTTCTAAAACGAAGGGGAAACCTGCGGGCCAGGCGAAACAGAACTGTAGCAGAACCAAAAGCAACTTAAAAGGCGTCAAAAACTTTTGGCTTCTGGAGCCAAAATTTGGGGGTTTTGGCTTTTTTCCCTTAAAAAGGGGCCACCCCCGGGGCCACAACGGGGAAAAAAGCGGGACGAACTACCGGTAATTTTTTTAAAACCCCCAAAATCTTTTGGATAGAGCGAAGACCCACTGGTCGAGGCCACTGAAACCCTGCAAAAACTTAGGGGGTTTCCATCGGGAACCCCTAAACCGGAACATGTAAAAACCGGAAGGCAACGGGGTCCCTTTAAAACCCGCATTTCCCCCATTTTGGCATATAACTGGTGGTCACTGAGACTTTTGAGCACCGGGGGACGTGGTGGCAGGAGTTTCCAGGTCGGGAGAGAAGATTAAAAATGTCATCTAGGAAAACATAACAAACATAGGGATTTTCGGGGAAGATCCCCATTGACAAAAATTCTGGAACACCGCCGACCCGTTGCAGAGGCCAAATGGAAGACAAAAATTTTTCAAAAGGGCCAAACCACAGGAAAAAAGGGCCGTCTTCCATCCTCGCCTTAAAGGGAAATAGGGAAAAAAAGTTGTAAGCTCCATGTAAACCCAAATTTTAAAAAAAATTTTTAAACCCATAGGCGATAAAAACCCTTTTAAAACAGAGGCCGGGGGGTTTTATGGGTTTTTTTATAGTAAATTTGTTTTAATTTCCCCAAAAAACGATAGGGGGCCAAGATAAAAAAATTTCATTTTCAAAAAAAAAGAAACCCCCCCCGCGGCAGGAAGACGGGCGAAAGAACCTTTTAAACGAGTTTTCCCTTAAAAAACCCGACATGGCCTTAGTCCCCCGGGACCTAAAGAGGGTAACTATGCCCGGAAAAGGAAAAAAGGGGGTTTGCAGGCAATAGGACATTGAAGGGGCCGTGAAAGGGGAAGGTTTGGGCCCTTTTTTTCGGGAAAAGGGACGTCGGCTAGATCCGGAAAAGGACGGGCAGCCCCCGTCAGAGGCTTGTAACTTTACAGAGGCGGGGTTGGGAACTGACATTGCAGGAAGAATTGCGAGGGGGCAGGGACCCCAAAAGGAAAATCTCCCCCGTTTTCCAGTCTAAGGTCGGAGCGGGCCCTGAAACCCAAGGAGGCCCATAAAAAATTTCAAAAGGAGGATAGGAAGAACAAGAAGCCCTCAGAGTCCTTTTGTAAGCCCCAAAACTGCAAGGTGAGGGGCGCAGTGCAGAACGAATACGCCCCTTCAGGAAATTCCCATTTGGACAAGGAAACGAAAAAAGGGGTTTCTGCAGGGGGGCCCCACCGGGAAAACCAAAATTTTGGATACCAGCGTGGGGCGAAAAAATTTTTCCAGGGGACCCCGAAAAAAGGGAAAGGGCGGGGGGGGTATTGAAAGGTTTTTGCCGGGCAAAACCCAACGGGGGGGAAAGGGGGAGTGGAAAAACGGGAGAGGCCGCATGGACACCTAGGGATCCCTTTCCCCCCTGCACCCCAAAGGGGTGCGAAATGACCCTGGGTGCAGGGAAAGGGCCCCAAAAGAAGTGGAACCCCAAAAAACCCCTGCCTTTTGACAAATGTGCAACTTTTCCCCGGGGGTTTCAGGGGGACCCTCTTACCTGAAAGGGTTCATCCCCAGGAACCATTGGGGGGAGGAAGGGGAAGGCCCGTTGGAAAACGGGGGGCCAGATGAGGTAGCCCCGGCGTGGTGGGACGCCCCCCCGTGGGGGCGAGCCCCTTGCAGTCCCCCCGGCCAAACCAAATGTAAATTCGGGGGCCCAAACAACCCATTTTGCCAAAGCGGAGGGCAAACCCGACCACCGAGTTTCGTTTTTAATACCCCCAAGGGGCCTTCCCAAATTTGCCACCCAAAGCCTCTTTAAACCCCAGCCCAAACTCAGAGCTGGGTTTTGGGGGAATTCAAGGAAACTGACCCACATTTAGAGTCCCCCCCCCTTGAGGGAGACGGAGCAACGCGGCAGCGGAGGAGATGGGGGCCGGGTTCCTCGAAACTTTTGGGGAACCCCTGGGGAAAGGGGTTTTCAGATTTGCCGCCAACGAACCTCCCCCGGTCCCATAGCTAGTGGCCCAGGAAAGGGCTTCCCCCCGACAGGAGGAAAAATATAAAGGCCCCCTTTAGCCCCTCGGGGGGGGGGGGAAAATTTTTAAAAAAATCCCCAAAAACCCAATTTTAAAAATGGAGCATTAACAAAAAGAACCACGACCTTTTTGGGGTTCCGTAAATAGCTTGAGGAAAGCGGCAATGCAGAATGGCCCGGTGCAGGACCCAACGGTGCTGGCGGGGCGGCAGCACCGCGACAGGGGTTAAAAACGGCCCCAAAAGTTCTGCAAAAAGGGGCTGTGAGCGGGCCCAAAGGGCCCGGCCCCTGCTGGGCGACAGTGGTCGTGTTTCCCCCGGAAGATCGGGGGTAAGGGTCCCTGGCAGAAATTCCCAGGGAAAAAATTGTACTGTAAGGGGTTTGGGGGGTTTTTCGCGGGACACCGCAAGCGATGTTTTTTAAAGCCACCCAGGGAGGGGTTTTCAAAATAGCCCCCCGATATTCACTAGACCCCGCCGCAAAGCGGG
>JAODAL010034958.1:0-43545 GCA_025379985.1 Phyllomedusa bahiana | reverse complement strand
AATCTTCTGTTACCTCCCCTCATATAATTCTGTTCTTCACATGACCATTGTCTGTGCTCTTCTCTTGTCTGCTCCTCACAATGCCGCTTCAAATATTTCTCCCATGCACTTGGCATACTCTGGATCTCAGTATTTAAATATCCCAGTATCTCTTCCTCCTGTTGAAATGTTCAAAGGTAATCTGAAAACCAATTTCTTCAGGATACCATACAACCTACAACAACACTGCTACCACTTTACTACCATGCAAACCACTTCTTCTCTGACATCTGTCTTTTTCTATATGGAAGACTATAAGCCCTCAAGGGCATCTCTCCATTTATACTATTTTCTTGGTCATTAATGATGGTTATTTTGCTTGATTTTGTCTTACATCATATCTGTAAACTCCTTTATGGATTCTATTAATAATAATAATTCTCAGGCAGAGTTCAACTGTGATGTCACAATTATATTTGTCTTGATTCTCACGCTGAGCTCCATTGTTATATTACAATTAAGTTATTAAGTTTCCAAAAAGTTTTCCATTGTAATGTAACAAGTCGTTTTTAGTGATGAGCGATTGAATTGAGAAAAGCTGAAAGTGAAGCTTCCTGCTCGCCGTCATTAGCTTCCATACTGTGAACAGA
Source organism: Phyllomedusa bahiana (assembly GCA_025379985.1). Classification (NCBI taxonomy): domain Eukaryota; kingdom Metazoa; phylum Chordata; class Amphibia; order Anura; family Hylidae; genus Phyllomedusa; species Phyllomedusa bahiana. Next base: position 42,916 of record JAODAL010034958.1, on the reverse strand, counting down.
ATGGATCACTGTCTCTCTCCTCAGCTTTTTTAAAAGCTGGCAGACACTATTTCCCAGCGATTTCACCATGGAAAGGCTGCTAGATAGAATAGTTATGTTAGGGTACAGCAAGACTAGGGAATTCTAGACAGTATTAGTCAGAGATTTTGATACAGCTGCTTTGCCATAAACCTCCTTGCTTCAGTTTCTGAGGTTAGCTTCTGCATCAGACACAGCTACGTTAATCTCTCATAAAAAATCACTGTGATATAGCAACATACTGTATTTCTGCATTGCCAAAAACTTCCTTGCTGCAGTTTCTGAGGAGGGAGGCCGCTTGGTTCTGGGGGCAGCTTCTGCATGAGACACAGCTACAAAAATCTCTCATAACAAATCACTGTGTTATAGCAGCATAATGTATTTCTGCATTGCCCAAAACTTCCTTGCAGCAGTTTCTGAGGAGGAGGGCCCGCTTGGTTCTGGGGGCAGCTTCTGCAGCAGACATAGCTATTGAAATCTATGTACACAGAAAAAGACCTACTCAAAGTCTAGCTGCTCCCTAATTTCTCAAATATGTAATAGATAGGGACATTATTGTGTGTGAGGGATTACTAGGTCTATTCTAGTAAGAGGGATAGGTTCCGGACGGGAGCGCCCTTATAGGGGCAAATATCCCGTTTTTTGTTAGGGCAGGGATACTTAGTATTTTTTTGTAGGGCTGATTAGGGTTAGATTTATTTTGGGAATATGTTGTTGTGTTGTTTAGGTTTTTTAAGATCTATCATTAAAGGTAAAATTTTATTTATTTGCTGTTAAATAGCTATTGAAATCTCTCATAAGAATTCACTGTTCTATAGAGTTTTATTCTGGAAAATGTCATTCCTTGGCCACAACGTCTGTGCTCCAGTGTAATATGGACAGCATGTGTACAGGACACTTAGGAAATCAGCCTTAAACGGGAAATAGCTTTAAAAAAACAGTTTTTTGGTAGAAAACTTCATTCCATTCCCTTTATTTGCATGCTGCAGTTTTTTGGGGACAGCCGGTCTAAAAGACCCCGTTCTTCCATAAGACCCAATTTCCAAGATATTCCATATAAAAAATCTTGTTTCTAACCCTTTATTTTTTGTCACATAAACCCAAAATTGCTTAGCTATTCCATAGAAAAAGTCAATTGCTAGTCCTACTTGGCAGTTCTAAATTACAAGGACTAAAAAGGAAGAACACTGTTGGTTGGTTGTAAGGGTTGTTCCACAACACCAAATTTCATAGATATTCCATAGAAAAATTTCTATTTCTACTCTTGATTGTCAGAAAAGACCACATTTATTAGCTACACGGTAGAAAAAAATTCAATTTGTACTCCTGGTTGTCACTTGTGGGAAAAGACCACATTTCAGAGATATTCCGTAGAAAAAAAATTATGGGCGACATGAAATGAATCCTCGCCACATCGGGCGCACCTTTCCCACCGGTTTTCCCCGGCGAAATTTGTGCCTGATTTATGTGGCACTGGGGAAACGGCCATCATACTATGTAAAGTCCGCCGCGCCTCGCCAGTGTTTGAGGCGCAGTGCGGGACTTAGGCGCAGTGAGGCGCTGCGCCTATGATTCGTCGCCTGACGGCGTGCACTCATACATAACATGTAAAGTCCGCCGCGCCTCGCCAGTGTATGGGGCGCAATGCGGGACTTAGGCGCAGTGTGGGACTGCGCCGAAGATGTGTTCCGATTCGAGACAGGCTGGAAAACAGTGAGAAATCATTCAACATGTCCGTGCGGAGCATGAAAAAAAAAATCGCCTTTATAAAGACGTAAAACATTCTCAGAAAAGAGCTCAAACCTCAAAAATAAAAAATAATAACAAAAAAATCACTTTCCAAAAATCTAGAACGGCGCAATATCAAGAATTCTGATATTGGAAATTGCCGGGAAATACAGTAATACAAATTCTGAAAGCTATTCTCATTGGTCGGCAGAAACCGGCCAATCAGAATAGGAGCGACAGGGACCCATTATAGCCTATGGAGAAGGCGGGACAGTTCAAAATACAGTAAAAATGCTGAAAAGAGCTGATTGGTTGAGCTAGCGGGGGCTTGGCTATCCCAGCCAATCAGAGCGCGAGCTACTTCTCCCATTGTTGCCTATGGAGAGATCGGCGCAATGAAATCTCGGCTCTCAGCGCCGTGCGGCATGGAGTATGATTAAAAAACAAATTTTTATTAGTTGTAAAATGTTCTCGGAAAAACAGCTCAAACCTTCTATAAACATAAATCAATTAAATCCCGAACAACGCGTTTGTCGCCGAAACTGGCGCTAAATAAGGAATTGCAATAGAGAGAATTGCCGGGAAATACAGTAATTCAAAAATTTTTTAAGCTCTTCTGATTGGTCGCAGAAGCCAGCCAATCAGAATAGGAAATGACAAAGGCCCATTATATCCTATGGAGAAGTTTTGACCAAATCAAAATCAAAGGTGGGACAGTTCAAAATACAGTAAAAATGCAGAAAAGAGCTGATTGGCTGAGTTAGCGGGGGCTTGGCTATCCCAGCCAATCAGAGCGCGAGCTACGTCTTCCATTGTAGTCTATGGAGAGATTGGCGCAATGCAATATCGGCGCTCAGCACCGTGCGGCATGGAGATGAATAAAAAAATCATTTTTATTAAGTGTAAAACATTATCAATAAAGCGCTGAAACCTTCTCTAAAAATAAAGCAGTTAAATCCCAACAACGCGTTTGTCGCCGAGAAACCCGGCGCTACATAAGGAATTGCAATAGAGAGAATTGCCGAGAAATACAGTAATTCAAATTGTTTAAGCTCTTCTGATTGGGGCAATAACCAGCCAATCAGAATAGGAGCGACAGTGGCCTATTCTAAAACCTATTGGAGGAGAATTGACCAATCAGAATAGGAGCGACAAGGATCCATTCTAACCTATGGAGAAATATTGACCAATCATATTCAAAGGCGGGACAGTTCAAAATACAGTAAAATACAGCCAAGCCCCCACTAGCTCAGCCAATCAGCTCTTTTCTGCATTTTTACTGTATTTTGAACTGTCCCGCCTTTGCTTTTGATTGGTCAAAACTTCTCCATAGGATATAATGGGTCTTTGTCGCTCCTATTCTGATTGGCTGGCTTCTGCCGACCAATCAGAAGAGCTTAAACAATTTGAATTACTGTATTTCCAGGCAATTCTCTATATTGCAATTCCTTATGTAGCGCCGGTCTCGGCGACAAATGCGTTGTTAGGGATTTAACTGCTTTATTTTTAGAGAAGGTTTCAGCCCCTTATCTGATAATGATTTACACTTAATAAAAATAACTTTTTATTCATACTCCATGCCGCACGGCGCTGAGAGCCGAGATTTCATTGCGCCGATCTCTCCATAGGCTACAATGGGAAAAAAGTAGCGCACCACTCGATTGGCTGGATAGCCAAGCCCCCCTAGCTCAGCCAATTAGCTTTTGTCTGCATTTTTACTGTAATTTTGAACTGTCCCGCCTTTGATTTTGATTGGTTCAAACTTCTCCATAGGCTATAATGGGTTCCTGTCGCTCCAATTCTGATTGGCCGAGATAGCCAAGCCCCCGCTAGCTCAGCCAATCAGCTCTTTTCAGCATTTTTACTGTATTTTGAACTGTCCCGCCTTTGATTCTGATTGGTCAATATTTCTCCATAGGTTTTTTAAAGGTTCACTGTCGCTCCTATTCTATTGGCTGGTTTCTGCTGACCAATGAGAATACTTTCAAATTTTAATTACTGTATTTCCCGGGAATTTTCCAATATCCTAATTCCTGAGTTGCGCCGTTCTAGATTTTTGGAAAGTGGGTTTTTTTTTATTTTTTTTATTTTAAGGTTTGAGCTCTTTTCTGAGAATGTTTTCCGCCTTTATAAAGGCGATTTTTTCGAAATCCTACTCCATGCTGCACGGAGCTGAGCGCCAAGATTTCTGATACGATCTTCTATGTTTCCTCGCATGTTCCGTTCTTGCTTCACTTCGCTGCCGCCGGAGTATTTAGACCAAAATAAACAAGGTCTGCTTGTCGGAGCTTCCGAGCCCTGCAATGCGCCGCACTTTGCCGACTCGCGATCGTACATGCCTCGGAGTTTTAGAGCGCGCCGCGTCCCGCCCCGGAACGCCTACAGCGCGCCCACACCGCGCCCACACCGCGCCCATTGCCCGCCCCTTCATGCGGGGCACAGCTGAAAGTGGCGAACGCTGCGCCTAGCACCGCATCCCTGCATCCGACAGGGGGATTCGGGCCGGGAGGCGCAGGTTACGCCAAAAAACAGGCGTAAAGCCCGATCATACATGTCGCCCTATATTTCTACTCCTGGTATTGTTGTCAGTTGTTGAAAAAGACCACATTTATTAGATAATCTGTAGAAAAAAATTATTTTTGTACTCCTGATTGTCAGATGTGGGAAAAGACCACATTTCAGAGATATTCCATAGAAAAAAATTATATTTCTACTTCTGGTTGTCAGTTGTCGAAAAAGACCACATTTATTAAATAATCCGTAGAAAAAAATTCGATTTCTACTCCTGTTTGTCAGTTTTCGTAAAAGACCACATTTATTAGATATTCCATAGAAAAAAATTCTATTTCTACTCCTGGTTATCAGTTGGCAGAAAAGACCACATTTCAGAGATATTCCATTTAGAAAAAAATTATTATTTCTACTCCTGGTGTAGTTGTCAGTTGTCGTAAAAGACCACATTTATTAGATGCAAGCAATATGTATTAAAAGGTTCAGCTTCCAAAACGTACAAAATTTATTTATAAAAAGTTAAAAGCCAAACACGGAGCAAAGGACAAAAAACAGGAAAAAAAGCCTTACGCGTTTCTGGCTGTGCAACAGACCTTAATCATAGGCATACAGAGTCAAACTGACACACAGGTATTTATAGTGGATTTCACATTTGAACAATCAATTACGTATGACACGGGAAAAACTTAATAAACCAAAGAAACAGATAGAAAAAATATATGCACATAATAGAACAATGTAAAAAAACATAATCAATAATGATAAATCAGATGCGTACATTTATTTAAAAATGTGGATAACGTGTAGAAAAAACAAAAATCCAATATGGCTCTCTGTTCAGCAGCTTCCTTCTCATGTCACCACCACGGGGTGGAAGATACACCCTTCCTATTCCTTGTACTCTAAAGTTAGATGTATCACCTGCATGAACAGATGTGAAATGAGAGGTAGCTGCAGACACATTCCTTGAGGCAGCATGTGGAATATCAGATAGATGTTTTCCTATGCGTCTTTTTTGAGACTGCGATGTGCATCCAATATATTGCAGAGAACAAACAGAATATGTTATAACATAAATAAGATTAGTAGTATTACAGTTAATGTACTGTTTGTTACTATGCACATAATGATTGGCACATGAGGTAATCTGATTAGAAACTAATATTTTAGAACAAAACTTGTATGACCACCTTGTATGACCACATTGAAAAGTACCCTTATGTCTAAGCCAACGATGTGAAGTGACACTTATCCTATTGCTGGTAAACAGGCTGAGAGAAAGTATCTGCCCTAAAGTGGTAGCCTTCCTGGCAACACATTTGAAGCCTGGTTCAAATATATCCTTATAAGCAGGATCTAATGCCAACAATGGAATATATTTCTTAATAATCCTGCACACATCCTTATACTCTCTGCTATCGGTTGTATAAAAAGTGAGAGGGAAGGATTGTTCCCACTCGCTGTTTGTACGGCTTTTTATCTGAAGAAGACTATATATAGCTCTATTAACAGCTATATTCTTGGCACGATTAAGAGTCCAATATGGATACTTTCTATGGGATAAACTGCTCATGATAGAAGTAGTTTCCTTAAGAAAATCATTATGCCTTGTACAGTTCCTACGAGTGCTAATCATCTCACCGACCGGGATATTGACAATTACATGATCAGGATGGCATGAGTGGGCATGAAGAGTAGTGTTACTGTAGTATACCAGAGCGCAATTCCTGTGGCTGGGCTTAGGATGGCACCTGTCCACAACTGGTATTGTATATGTGATATGCATGCAATTTACTATATATTTGTTTTATGTATTTATCTGGCAGGCAAGAAGGGGTTTTACAAGCCTTAAAAACACTATAACACTACGCAGCAGTGACACCTACAGGTTTTACAGGAACGAAAGGCAGTGTAGTCCTTTCCAGTTTATTCTAGAAAATGCTAGAAAGTGGGTGGAGCAGGCTCCACACACAACCCTAGCTGTAACAGGAAGTAGAAGTCAGTGTGAGTTGAGCTGTTGCTCAGAGTGTGCAGGGCAGCTGCTGTTTGCTGTTCTGTGAGCAGGCCTGATATTCCAGAGAAGCCTGGCTAATATTAAGAAGGGGAAAGAGAAAAAGGAGAAGGAGGAGAGACATGAGGGAGAGAGATCTGGAGGAGCATCTACAGAAAATACAAGGTACTTTATTACTGTCAGTGGGAATCCTAAGGATCAGGAGCCCTAAGTAAAAGGACTTGAGTGTATTGGGTAGCAGAGATAACTGAAGCCTCTGTACCATCTCTTACTGCAGATTCAGGGGGTAGAATTTATTTGGGACCCCTGATTACCTCTAGGAAACCGAAAGTTGTGGCTTAAGGCCCGGGGCCTAGTATCCCAAGGCAGAAAGCTTCCTATCAGACAGGGGGGGAAAAGGGACTCATGCTCCTTTGGGGGAAAAGGATCACAGGATCATAGTGCCCCCCCGGCGTCCCACAGGGTAGGACCGACCCAGGGTCTGAGGCAGACCGTCTCTCCACACACCACCTCTCTTCCAAAACCGGCACAGAAACCCCAAATTCAAGGCCAACCACTTTAACAACTGTATGCAACTGGACTGTTCAAATGCCTTTGAGTTCTTCAGTAAAAATTATTGTTATACTGCCTCCCTCCTTTTCTCCCTGTTGTCTGGTCCCACTGCACCCACACCGTCATCAAGGGCCAAAATTGCCGAACAGCAGTATTTGGAGTTGGCCCCGGGGGAACTACAGGTCCATACCACCGACCACCTTACACGCAGGTGCAAACCCCCCCCCCCCCCCCGAAAACCTTTACAGCGGCCCACAGAAGAGAGAGAGAACACAGGGAAGCGCTAGAGAGTAACCTGTTCCTGTGGAAGCCCTCGTGCCCACCTGTGACCGTGACAAGTCTAAAAGCCATCCTGCAGGTACAGCACACTCTCACTCTGCACTCTCAGTGTGTCCCCTCATTCCAGAGCTAAGCGCTAAAACAGGAGGCCAACCCACCATAACCCTCTCCTCATCACCATCACTCCCACCTCTCATTCCACCACCCCGGCTCGTTCATGAGGGTTTTCCTTGGGCGTCACGAACAGGGGGGATTAGGCTGTGTGCCGGTCACAAAGCACCGCCACTTCAGCCGTGAGCCAGCCCCCCCCCAGTGTGTGCTAGTCGCAAAACAGGGGGAACCCTGAAACGCCATAGACTGTGAGTTTTAAAAATTTGCCTGAAAGCCTGCTTTTACTGTTCTCGCACTGTGAGGAACTTTTTTTCCAGCTCTAAAGGAGTTAAAGCACCGTGAATTGTTTGCTGCGTCACCTCTGCCATACATCGAACTCAAACCCGGAAGTGACAGTCTGCGCCCTGCTTGGGAGTCCCGCCCAGACCTCCGTAAGAAGGAAGTCCCATCTTAGGCTCCTGCTACTTAATCACACCAGTGATTTTTCCTCATCGTTCCTTCAGCTGTGTCAGTGATCGTTGTTCTGTGTGTGCGGAGAGCCTGTCAACATTTCCACTGTGTGCGCTCATCTTAAAGAGACGGGTACTGTGTAGCTGCAGACGTAGGAAAAGTGCGGCAATGTCAATTTTCTTCAAGTGACAGCGACCCCCCCTGAGTCACGGGCCACTACCATTTGCAGGCCCAAAGCCTCTCACTCTACCCTACTCCCTGGGTGCTCCCTGGCTGCCCCGTACCCGTGGAACCCTAATACTCTTAGAAGCTTCAGAGAACAGATGATGGCCACATTCAGGATGTATCCTTTATCCCAAGAACAGCAAGTAAAATGTTAAATGGACAATTAGAGGGCCTGCTTTTAGAAGATCAAGTCATGGTCTCCTACTGAGAGGAGGACATAAAGGACATAATTTCGCTAAATTACAGTCCGAGTTTGAAGCGCGTTCATTGTCGGAGTTACAGATGGGGTTTTCTTTGAGAGGCGACAGAAACCTGGAGAATCTCTCAGAGACTATGCTTATTCTCTCCAAGAAGCCATGGGAGCCATTATCCAAGCGGAACCCTCTGGGGAGGCTCATGCAGACCGAACCTTGTTGGAGCGTTTCATAGAGGGAGCCTTCTCCGAAAACACCCAAGGTTAACTGAGAATGCTTGCAGAGCAGCACCCCACTCTTCCTTTTCAAGAATTCAGAAGGATGGCTGTTCGAGTGTTAGAGAGAGGACGACGTCCAGGGCCGTCCAACCTGTCAGCATCCAGCTGCTCCCCATAAGGCCTGCCATTCCCTGTCTCTTTGATTCCTTCACAAGGTGCTCCACCCGTGATCCAGGCTGCACAAGCTCCTGCACCAGATGCTGTTTCCCATTTGCAGGAGCAAATGAGTTCCTTGGCCAAGACTGTTGAGACTCTCTACAGATGTCTAGAGGACCTCGCTACCCAGCCTCAGCAGTCCAATGTTCCTGAGAATCCTCCAGGAGTTTTTCCAGAGCACCACCTCCTGTCTACAAGGGTCCACCTGCAAGGACTGCACCAGATAAGGCAAGTCGTTCTAAGCCTACTTGTCGTTATTGCCACAAGTATGGGCACTCTGCTGACACATGCTTCCAGTTAAACTACACGTCCCCGAGGGCGAGGGCCACCCCTCGGGAACAGCAGATCAGGGTCCATCTCGAGAAACGCTCTGGGCCCCAAAGGGTACATCTCGTCCTGCCCGAGAATAACTGTCTACCTTAAGGGAATACCCTTTGAGGCCCTATGACACTGGGTCCAAGTGACCTACCTTTCAGAAAAATGCTTATGAACAGTACTTGGGACTTGGATTGTTTTAAAATTCATCCCCTGAGCCCTGTTTTAATTTTTATTGCAGTTCTGTCACCACATCCCTCATCAAGGCTACTGGGAGCCTACTATTAAGGTTAATAATATTATGTTTCCCAGGCAAGGTGTTATTGTAACTTAAGTAGAGGATCATGATTTTCCACCGTTGTTTTTAGGGATAATTTATGAGGAATTGTATTGGTGAGATTCTCGAGTTGTTGCATGAAACTCTATCCACACTCCGCCACCCACCAAAGGGGAATTCAGTGCGCCATCAAGAGCATCAGTGCTCAACAGAAGTTCACAGTGGATCGGGAAAATCTGCAAAGTACGTATATGCGATTCCAAAACCCTGTACTCTACAACCTAATTGCAGAAACTGTATTTTGGGTGTCGAGCACGTCCTGGAAATTGGCGGAAGGACTAATCAAGCTCTCTTGGAACCCATTGACATCAAGGAGCAAGCACTAGTGAAGGCTGCCAGGAGCCTAGTCACTGCCCTCCAAGGGCGAGTGCCAGTTCGCTTAGTTAATTTTGGGTTTAAACAGTCTAGCCACTCTCCCAAAATTCTACGCTGTGGCGAAGCTATCACAGGTCACCTTCGAAGACATCGTCATTGGAGAGGCAGTTACCTGCTGCCAAACTGCTCGAGTTGTGGATACCTGGACTGACCGGCAGGAGACTGCCTTCCAGACCCTCAAGAGACTGCTTACCCAGCCCCCAATCCTGGGTTATCCTGACTACCAAATACCATTTCGATTGTACACTGACGCCATTACCTAGGCCTCGGAGCATCTTGTCTCAGATACAAGATGGAAAGAAAGAGTCATCGCCTACCGGGAAGTAAGGTCTGCGAGGTGCCGAGAAGAATGACCAAAATAAAAGTTCTTTTAAAAATGGAGTTCTTAGCACTCGTATGGGGATGACGGAAAAGTTCAAGGATTACTTAGCTGAGACGCCTTTCACCGTGTTCACTGACAATCCCAAACACATCCAACACGGGAAAACTTGGAGCACTGGAACAAAGATGGGCATCAAGACTTTGCAAACTTTCAATTACTTGAATATCGCTCAGGGCAAGGTCACATCAATGCTGATTCCTTATCCCGCCTACCCAAAAGGGGAGGAACCACCCAGCTCAGCGAAGATGAATGGGGGGAAGTGTAAATGCCTGCTTTCTACACCCGTTTTGCTCACCAGAATACAACTACAGTCTTAGGAACCAGGATCGGGATGCCATATCAAAATCCATCCAACCAGCATCCGAAAACGCGTCCTGAAAGACCCTCCAAGAGGAAGTAGAGTGTTAGGAAGATCCAGGGTTACCTGCAAAGTGGACGGATATCACACAGGTTATGTCAAGACTATCCTGATTCTGAGCTACTACGCCATGGAGACAGAGGAAACGCCTGTTTATCTACCCAGGTCTACAAAAGAGGAATAAATCTTGACCAACATCGGGCGAATCGACTTCATCAGTTGCTGATCCCTCGTAGGGATGCCCACATTGTACTTTAGGCGTACCACAACAAACTGACACTTCGGGGTACAGAAGACCGAAGCCACCATTCGTAGGAGGGTTCTACTGGATTGGCATGCGCCAGGAAAATTGGGAAAAAGGTGTAGAGAATGACCTTCCTTGCACGAAGACCAAAGGAGAAAGACGTGATCAAAAAAGCTCCGTTTTGCATCCTATCAAGACTCAGCGTCCTCTTCAAATTGTTGCCATGGACCATGTAAAGTTGGAGTCAAGTAGGTCTGGCTATACCACGCTTTAACCAAGTTGACCACTAAAACAAAGTTTGCTGTAGCAGTACCAGTAAAGGATTTGACTGCTCAGACAACTGCGAAAAGCTGGAAGAATTTCATCCTACCATACGGGGTCCTGAATCACATCCTAAAAGGATCGAGAGCTGCCTTTGAGTCACAGTTGATTCATCAACTATGTCAACAGCAAAAACTGCAAGAAGTTGAGAACTACCGGCTTACCATCCCCAGGGTAAAAGGGCTCTGGAGAAGAACAACCAGAAACCTCATCAGCATGTTGAGAACAGCCTCAATCTCTCAAAGAGCTGATTGGCCAAAATCACCAACCTGAAAAGGTGTACACCTACAATAACAACTGTCCATTGTTCTACTGGATATACTCCATACTTCCTAATGTTTGGACTCAAGGACAGTTTTCCATCAGACTTGGCCCTTGGAGTACAAGTACCCCAGATTCAGACAACACCTTTACCAGAAATCACCTGGGTAAAAGACCACCAAAGACGTCTGGGAAGAACAAGGAGATTGTTGCCATTAATATGGAAGAAGCTAGACGCAAGCAAGAGGCAGATTTCAACCTACATGCTCGATTGGAGCCATTGCAAATAGAGATAGAGTTTGGCAAAGACTCATCATCGAACAAGAAACTCGATCCCAAAATGGGAAGCTGAACCCTACACAATTTGTGGCTTACCATACTCCAGACGGGGAGGGCTACAAGATTGCGAAGGAAGAGAGAGAACCTCAAACCGTGCACCGCAATCGGTTGAAACTTTGCCTAAAGGAAGAATTTCCAGCAGAGTTCAAAGATATGGAACCTAGTCTACAGGCAGAAGAAAGTTCAGAGCCATCTGTTCCTGTACCAACCACATTCTTTGACCCAATTTTACATTTTCTGGGGCCCATTCTTACGTGCCTAATCCAAGAGTTCCACCAGGGAACCGGCTGACTCAAGAGAAAAGAACCAGAATTACTATCTGTAGTAGTGGAGCAACCACCCCCATTAAGGAGATCAGAAAGAACAACTAAAGGGATACCTCCAATCAGATACAGATTCTAAGTTCCAGATTACAGCAGAACGCCCAAAGTTTCTTTAGGCCTTGTTGGCCATAATTTTATTTTGTCTTATAAAAGTCATATTGTGGGTGAGAAAATGTTATAGTAACGTAATTTTTCAAGCATTAGTGCCTGACTATAAGTTAAGATAACGTTTAAGATAATGCCTGGGTTTAGCCAAGATATACCAGAACTGTTTGAAATATTTATAATCTGCCATGGACTGCCCACTTCAGGTTTCTACCTCAACCCAGAACTCTAACGGGCACTACCTATGTCATGTGCCACAGAGCGTCTGTTTTTGCCATAAAGGGGGGGGGGTTCAAATTATGGACACTACCTTGACTCGTGTGTACTGAGCTGTGCCAGAAGCCCTATACTTATCCTTACACTATGTTTAATGGCAGCCATGCTTACTAAAGGTTTACAGAAGCACTCTAATATGGACGCTATGCTAAGTGCCAATTGAAGTTTTTTCCCTTTTGGGGCAGGAGCCCACTATAACTACCAAGTTGTTTATATGTATTTGCACTATAAATTTTCTACGCCTAACCAAACTATTGCACCTATTTTATATGGGTAGGTGCCTTTGAAAATTGCTTGTTTCCAGTTTCCCAAACCCCACCCCACCCGTCGCCGAGGACGGCTTATTTTTAGAGGAGGGAAAATAGTATAACCAGAAACGCAATTTCTGTGGCTGGGCTTAGGATGCACCTGTCCACAACTGGTATTGTATATGTGATATGTCATGCAATTTACTATATACTGTTTTATGTATTTATCTGACAGGCAGAGAATGGGTTACAAGCCTTAGAAACACTATAACACTATGCAGCAGTGACACCTACAGGTTTTACAGGGAACTGTAGGCAGTGTAGTCTTTTCCAGTTTATTCTAGAAAATGCTAAAAGTGGGTGGAGCAGCTCCACACACAAACCTAGCTGCAACAGGAAGTAAAGTCAGTGTGAGTTGAGCTGTTGCTCAGAGTGTGCAGGGCAGCTGCTGCTTGCTGTTCGTGAGCAGGCCTGATATTCCAGAGAAGCCTGACTAATATTTAAGAAGGGGGAAAAAGATAAAGGAAAGGAGGAGAGACATGAGGGAGAGAGAGAGAGATCTGAAGGAGCATCTACAGAAAATACAAGGTACTTCATTACTGTCAGTGGGAATCCTAAGGATCAGGAGCCCTAAGTAAAAGGACTTAAGTGTATTGGGTAGCAGAGATAACCTGAGGCCTCGTACCATCTCTTACTGCAATTCAGGGGTAGAATTTACTTGGACCCCTGGATTACCTCTAGGGAAAACCGAAAGTTTGGCTTAAGGCCCGGGCCTAGTATCCTCAAGGCAGAAAAACCCCTATCAGACAGGGAGGGGAAAGGACTCATGCTCCATTGGGGAAAAGGATCACAGATCATAGTGCCCACCCGGCGTCCCACACGAGTGACCGACCAGGGTCCCGAGGCAGACCGTCTCTCCACACACCACCTCTCTCCAAAACCGGGACAGTAAACCCAATTCAAGGCCAAACCCGCTTTAACAACTGTATGCAAATGGACTGTTCAAGTGCCTTTGAGTTCTTCAGTAAAAGAGTTTATTGTTAATACTGCCTCCCTCCTTGTCTCCCTGTTGTCTGGTCCCACTGCACCACACCGTCAATGAAGGGCCATATTGCCGGACAGCAATAATTTGGGGTTGGCCCCGGGGGAACTACAGGTCCATACCACCGACCACCTTACACGCAGTGCAAAACCCCCCCCCCCCCCCCGAAAAACCTTTACAGCGGCCCACAGAAGAGAGAAGAACACAGGGAAGCGCCAGAGAGTAACCTGTTCCTGTGGAAGCCCTCATGCCCACCTGTGACCGTGACAAGGGCTAAAAAGCCATCCTGCAGTACAGCACACTCTCACCCCTGCAGCTCTCAGTGTGTCCCCCTCATTCCAAGAGCTAAGCGCTATACAGGGGAGGCCAAGCCACCATAACCCTCTCCTCACACCATCACTCCCACTTCTCTCGTCATTCCACCACCCCCTCGCGCATTAACCAGCAGTACTTTCCTAAAAGTGGAAGGGAACAATAGTGTTATCAACAACAGAAATAGATAAAATCCAAGAAGGAAATGCTGCATTTTTCAACCTGAAAATTAAACTTTAGACCAAGCGGATTGTCATTTAAAAACAATTGAAAGTCTGGTACGGCCGCTAGAAGGGGATTAAAGATGAACAACAGGTCATCTATATAGCGACCTTACCAGACCACTCCCAGTCCAAAAAAATTACCTGTACTGAAAAGGTAACAATGCTCCCACCAAGCCATATAAATGATATCCAACGATGGAGAGAACTTAGCTCCCATCGAAGCGTTAGTGATTTGCAAATAATATTGCTGGTCAAAAGTAAAAAAATTATGCTGCAATAGAAACCAAAGTGAACATTGGAGAAAAGAGATACACACATCACTATATGTATTATACGAATGAAGAAACCAGTCTAGAGCAATCAATGCTTTATCATGTGGAATTACTCCCTCCAATCATCATGTGGAAAACATCCCTCCACTCAATATGGGATAAATTGAACAACAAATATTGGGGTTGGAGATAGCTATCAACCCATGCCGACAAATTAAGGGAACCTATCCCAGTTACGATCGGTCGCAGCGGGGGAGGAAAACCAGATTTATGTATCTTAGGTATTGGGTGAAAAATAGCTGTGATAGGATGATCTTTCATTAAAAAATCAGCAGTTTTAGATGAAAAAATCCCTAATGTTTTACCCTCTGAAATCAGGGATGCCAATTCGGATTTAAAACTGTTAGTGGGGTCTGTACTAAGTCTACGGTAAGTTGCACTCTCAGATAACATCCTTTCATTCTCCATTTTATAGACTTGTTCCTCCAAAATAATAATAGAACCCCTTTATCGGCATGGCCAAAAAAAACACATCCTTGAAAGAAGATAATTCCCTTACGGGCTTTCCTTTCCATTACATTTAAATTTTGAAAAAACGGTTTATCAGATCAAGAGTGGTATAGATTGGTCAACTCCTCCTCGACCAGCTCCTTAAAATTATCCAATACAGGTGTACGAGATTGTATAGGGTAAAAATAAGAATTACCTGTACTGAGCTGACCTGAGGATGAAGTGATACCCGCAACACCACATTCAGATTCAGACTGCAAATCTACCAACGCAGCGTAGGAAATTTGTTCCTGGAAAGAAAAAAAAGGATTGAAAATCAGCAGCAACCATTTCACAAACCTGGTCATCTGATCTAGACACATTCAAAAAATGTTTTCGTATAGTAAAATTTCTTGCAAAACGATTAACATCAAGCGAAGTCTTGTATAGGTCAAAATGGCATGCAGGTGAAAAAGACAAACCTCTGGATAAAACAGATAACTGATCTGCAGAAAAAACCTTCGCCGACAAATTGAAAACCTGAACATCAGTATTAGAATCAGTAGATGTAATTACTTTCTCTTTCTACTCCTGGTTGTCAGTTGTCAGAAAAGACCACATTTCTTAGATAGTTCATACAAAAATATTCTATTTATGCTCCTGGTTGTCATTTATGGGAAAAGATCCCATTTAAGGGATATTCCATAGAAAAAAATTCGATTTCTACTCTTGGTTGTCAGTTGTCGGAAAAGACCACATTTTTTGTTAGATAATCCGTAGAAAAAAAATTATATTTCTACTCATGGTTGTCAGTTATGGGAAAAGACCACATTTCAGAGATATTCCGTACAAAAAAAAAGTCTATTTTTACTCCTGGTGTGGTTATCAGTTGTTAGAAAAGACCACATTTATTAGATATTCCGGAAAAAAAACCTCTATTTGTACTCCTGGTTGTCAGTTGTCAGAAAAGACGACATCTCAGAGATATTCTGTAGAAAAGTCAATTGCTAGTCCTACTTGGCAGTTGTAAATTACAAGGACTAAAGGAAGAACACTGTTGATTTGGTGTTAGAGTTCTTCCATAAGACCGCATTTCACAGATATTTGATAGAAAAAATTCTGTTTCTAATCCTAGTTGCCAGTTGGAAATTGTAGGGATTTAAGGCCATCTGTGATTTGCTGTCTTTGCAGTACAGTTCTTCAATAAGAGACTGTGAACAAATCTTCTAGATCTTTTTAATATTTATCTTTCTGAACATGGAGTGAAGAAGAGGTGGCAAGCGAGCAAGGAGGGGGGTAGGACATGGAAGTAGAGGTACGAGAAAAGGCACTTCTTCCAGTGCTCTGGACAACATGCAAGCAAGTACATCGTCAGTTACCGGACCGTCAGGCCTGTCATCGGTTGGTCGGTTCCCTGTAAAACTCAGTACTGAAGAGCGTAACCAATCTGTCCTTCAGTGGTTAACACAACCTGCATCAAGTGGTTTCACCTCCGCGTCCTCTCAGTCACAGCCATAAATGTCAACATCATTATCGTCATCATCAGTCCAACCTGAAGCAAACACAGCCCAAATGTCAACCAAAGTACATACCACTGTTATAAACCATGTTCAGAAGATCTCATTTATGACACAATGCGGTTGAGGTCACAAGGCATTTCAAAAGATCAAGAGGCCAAAGAGGATGATTTTGTCTGCTGTGACACCCAATCGCTGATGCCGTCAGAGAATAAGGAAGTTGGTCAGTCGGCAGAAATCTGAGCGGTCAGCAACGCCTTGCAGTACCTGTGGCTTCTAGCCCACAGCTTCAGGATGTAGACTGTCAGGATGAGGAAGTCACCTGTGATGATGATGTTGATAATGAAATTGCAGATCCAACGTGGTCTTTTCAGCAGCATTTGCTTGCGAGCGCCTCTTCAGTTGAGGAGGAGGAAGATGATGGGGTAGTGTCAGTGCGGGTGTGGCCTCAGAAAGGGAGAGTGCGGTTGTACAAGTCCGCTGACATTAATCCGCCAGCCACGGTCAGTGGTGGAAGCGGAAACACAACTACTTAGTTTTCACCGTCGAAGAGGTCCAGGACCCGTGGAACCTAGGCCTTTTTCGATCAAGCCTCAGATTTGCCGACCGAAGTCATATGCCGGATTTGCCGTCAACATGTCAGTAGAGGAAAGAATCTAAAGACTTTAACCACCACAAACATGAAAAGGCACATGCATCTAAAGCATGAATTGATGTGGAGGAATCACTTGGAGAAAAAAGGCCACACAGGTCCTGGGCTTCCAACCACTGTGACATCCTCTGTCTTCTCCTCCTCCGCCACTTCAAAGACCAAGCAGTCCTCTACTGCCCATGTCCTGGAGCGGCATGAGCAAGACACTGTTGCCCGAAACACACAGAAACCACCACCAGAAACACAGCCTACCCCTTCTCCTTCCACCAGTTTGACCTGCACACCGTACAGCGGCCAGTCCGGTAGCCAGCCTTCTGTGTACCAGATGTGGGAGCATAAGAAACGCTTTCGGGGGGCGTGGCCTGAGCAGGGGATGTGAGCGGTCGCTTGTCACATTCTCTCCTGGATTGAGCTCTAAAATCGGCACAAATAACCCTACAAAGAGCAGACGGTCACTTATATGAATCAGCTCCTCTGCTACCGAAGACATCGCTCCTCTACCCGGCGACAGTCTCAGCTGATTTGGCGTCTCACAACCGGAGGTTCGGGACGAAGTCTCCAGCCCCCCCCCCCCTCCCGGGTGCGGCGGGAAAAGGCGCCATCTCTAAAAGGCCTACCGCCTGATTCAAACGCCTGGGAGCTCCACCGCATACCTAGTCCGGCGGCTCCGCTGTGACAGAAGCGCCGCAGCTGCTTCTTTCCTCTATCTCCGGCACTCTCGGGAGGTCCCTGGCCTCATCTGCAGCGGAGACGCCACACAGCACGGAGGAACACAGCGTCGCACAACACCTCCCGGCCCGGACGCAGAGAATACCACCACGGCTTACCTGGAGCTCCATCGCATGCCTGGCCCGGCGGCTCCACTGTGACAGAAGCGCCGCAGCTGTTTCATTCCTCCATCCCCGGCAGTCTCGGGAAATCCCCGGCCTCACCTGCAGCGGTGACGACACACAGCACGGAGGAACACAGCAGCGCACAGCGTCTCCCGGCCCGGACGCAGAGAATAACATCGCGGACAACCTGGTCTCCTTCAGCCGCAGGGATTCCACTGGGGAAGTCCCCTTCCAATCAGATAAGTCTCTGGGCATCGGTATAGTAATCCGGGTGGGTGCCGAGTTGACGGCTACAGACTCCCTAACTCATCAGTTGCTAATCAGCTCCCAGTCAATCTGCAATCGCGGCGCGCACGTGGCTGACAGACCTTTTTGTTTCAGTCACACATACACTTTAGTTGTTTGGCTGGCTTGATCTGCAGCAGCTGCCATCTTCTAACTGGGACCTGCACTTGTTTTCTTCTAAACTAAAGCTGTATCTGACTTCTCAATAGTGACAAAAAGCAAAAGCAGCTACCAGCTCATTGGTAGGAATTAGCATCTGCTACATCAATAGGGGGACCATCACCTAACATCTCCCTAATAGGGATCTACATCTGATTCCTCTCCAATTAAGATAAGCACCCACCATCACTCTAATAAAGAGCTGCTCATACCATTCCACTTATACAGAGCAACTTTTGTCATCTCTTTGATAGGAAATATCATCTACCATCTCATCAATAGGGAGTACCATCTATTATCTCACTAATTGAGAACAGCAGTTATCAACTCACTAATAGAGAGCGGCATCTATCATCTCACTAATAGAGAGCAGCAGCTACCATCTCACTAATACAGAGCGGCATCTACCATCTCACTAATAGAGAGCAGCAGCTACCATCTCACTAATACAGAGAGGCATCTACCATCTCACTAATAGAGAACAGCAGTTACCTTCGCACTCAAAGAGAGCGGCATCTATCATCTCACCAACAGAAAGCAGCAGCTACCATCTCATTCAAAGAAAGTGGCATCTACCATCTCACTAATAGAGAGCAGCAGCAAGCATCTCACTAATAGAGAGCAGCATCTACCATCTCACTAATAGAGAGCAGCATCTACCATCTCACTAATAGAGAGCAGCAGCAAGCATCTCACTAATAGAGAGCAGCATCTACCATCTCACTAATAGAGAGCAGCAGCAAGCATCTCACTAATAGAGAGCGGCATCTACCATCTCACTAATAGAGAGCAGCAGCAAGCATCTCACTAATAGAGAGCAGCATCTACCATCTCACTAATAAAGAGCAGCATCTACCATCTCACTAATAGAGAGCAGCATCTACCATCTCACTAACAGAGAGCAGCATCTACCATCTCACTAATAGAGAGCAGCATCTACCATCTCACTAATAGAAAGCAGCAGCTACCATCTCATTCAAAGAAAGCGGCATCTACCATCTCACTATTAGAGAGCGGCAGCGACCATCTTACTACTAGAGAGCAGCAGCTACCATCTCACTAATAAAGAGCAGCATCTACCATCTCACTAATAGAGAGCAGCATCTACCATCTCACTAAAAGAGAGCAGCATCTACCATCTCACTACTAGAGAGCGGCATCTACCATCTCACTAATAAAGAGCACCATCTGCTATCTGGCTAATAAGGAGTAGCACCTGCCATACCACTGCTAAGGAGTAACAGCACTCATACTGTTTAGCTGCTCCTGCCACCTTACTGTGAACTGTTTCATCTGACATCTATCTAACTATACAATTGCAGCTGCTATCTCATAGTAATCAGATATACCCGCTATTCTACTGCTGTACACCTACATCCGTCATCTCATTGTGTATTGCTGCTCCTGCCATCCTTCTGGAAATAGTGGCATAGACCAGCCTGTGCATACAGACGCATATGCCACTTCACTGGATACAACTGCATCCATTACTTCAGTGCTAAGCATCTGCTTTTACCATCCAGCTGTATACAATTGCATTTGTCGTGTCCTGGTGGAATAGCTGCTTCTGCTACCTCATTGATCAGCTACATCTGCCACCTCACACATCACAGTGGCATTTATCATCTCACTACTGAATACTTCAGCCGACATCCCACTGTTAATCGGCTGCCTCTGCCATCCTAATTTTCACAGTTTCCTTTGTCACCTCACCTTTGAGCTGCTCCTCCTCCAATCTCACAGCTGTACGGAGGCACTTCCCTTCTCACTGTGTACAGTTACCTCTATCACCTCACTGTTAAACAGCTGCTCTATCCACCTCATTGTTGCACAGCTACATATAAAATCTGTTGTGATCATCGGTCTCCATCATCTACCTGCGGTGCGACTGCACCTTTCATCTCAGTGTAAACAGCTGTCCTTCTCATATAACTGATGTGCAACTCTCTTTGTCATTCTAACATACGTCCAGCCGTTTCTGCCATCTCACTGTGAACTGCTCCCTTTCCCACCTCAGCATTGCACAGTTGTTTCGGCCCTCTTGCTAATGGTACACCAGCTTCTACCTTTCCACGGTGAATAGTTCTCTTTGCCATCTCACCGTTGAACGGCTACTCCGGTCGCTTAGCTGCATCTGCCATCTTATTGTCCTCTAGCTGCTCCTGACAGCCCACAGTGCCCAGCTGTATCTCTCTCTCACCCAATCACAACTGACCTAACATGGGAGGCCCCCCCAAAAAGAATACCAAACCTCAACCTTCTAAACTTCCAGACTTCTTCTCAACCATGCCACAAAATGAGACCAGATCGAAAAAAGGGCTACAATTTTCTTCAGCTCCTCCCTCTGTCTCCTCCAGGGCAGAATCGGTAGATCTTGATCTTCACGAAGATCATGATTCCCAACCTCTAACTACATCCACTCTACACCGGCTGTTTTCTTCATTCCGTTCAAGTCTACAAGCTGATTTTAAAGGGATGATTTCTGACCTCAAACAGGACTTTCAGTCCCTAGCGTCCAGAACTGAACATATCGAAGCCAAGATGTCAGAATTCGCAGAATCTCATAATTCCCTCATCGACGCCAACAATACCCTAGAGGAAGAAGTCCAACGCCTCTCGAATAAAGTTTTAGATTTAGAAGATAGATCCAGACGAAACAACGTACGTATCAGAGGAATACCTGAGTCGGTTCTACCTGATCAACTTCATAACTTCCTAACTGACCTGATGGCACTCACCTTACCCAAATACAATTCTCAAGATTTAATCATCGACAGAATACATAGAATACCCAAGCCAAGAAGTCTTCCTCAGCAAATTCCAAGGGACACAATAGCCCGTATCCACTTCTACCATGTTAAAGAAGAATTCCTGAAGGCTCTTCGTAAAGTGGACTCCCTTCCCGAAAGATTTCAAACCATATCCTTATTCCCAGATCTCTCTGCTGCCACTATGCTGCGAAGACGCGAATTTCAACCTTACACAAAACTCCTCAGGGAAAAAGGAATTCCTTATAGATGGGGCTTCCCTGTAAAACTACTCATCACTAAAGATGGAACTCAAATTACCTGCGCCACTCCAGATGAAGCTTGCTCCACTCTGAGGCATTGGAACATGCTTCCAAATGATGATTCTAGTCCCGTCCGGAAGAAACAACCCCGTCCGGAGATGCTCACACCGTTATGGTCAGTGAAATCTTCCCGCCTCCGCTCAAGTGCAGCAATTCACTGATTTCCTACCTTCAAGCATACCCCTTGTGCCTGACTTGTTCTTTACTCCGTACCAGAGCTCCTTCCTTGGAGAGATGACCTCCTCCAGTTCGATTTTGTTCTATGCTCTATTACCCCTCTCACTGTATAGGCGGGACTGCCTCTTTTTCTTCCCTTCTCCTAAGGGATAGATGTCAATTACAACTGTTGTTGTTCTACAATTGCTTTGTTTATATGTTATTTGCTCAGCGGTGTATGGATTTTCTCAGCCTGTTCTTTACAAATCTAGAGCTTCTCTTCCGACCTCCTCCGACTAAATTAACCAACTCCCAACTCTCTTTCCTACCATTAACATGGCGTTGAAACTACTCTCTCATAATGTGAAAGGGTTAAACTCACCCTTTAAACGCTCACTCATGTGGAAAGAGGTTATCAGGTCAAACTCGGATGTCATCTGTCTTCAGGAGACACACCTTCTTGAGACCGATGCACATCGCCTTCACAATCGCCACTTTCCATACATATACCAAGCCCACTCCTCAAAAAAGAAAGCAGGTGTGGCAATTCTAATTAAAAATACGGTCTCCTTCCAATTTTCTCAAGCAATATCAGACCCCCTAGGTAGATACATCATTTTGATCTGTGAGATAAACTCCAAACCACTTACGCTAGTTGCCCTATATGCACCCAATGCCAAGCAAATACCCTTTATCAGGAAAATTATATCAGAGGCCAAACGACTGAGAAAGGGTGGCTTAGTTATCTGTGGGGATTTTAATATCGTGATTGACAATGCCTTAGATAGATCCAAGTCACGCGGATCTCCTCCTAATGAGTTGAAGTCTTTACTTTTTGAAGAGGATCTCCACGATATCTGGAGATACTTACACCCATCTGAAAAAGATTTTACTTTTTTTTCCCACCCCCATTCAGTCCATTCTCGAATCGATTACTTTCTTGTGGATAAAATATTACTTCCGCAAGTTTGTGCCTCAGATATCGGCCACATCACATGGTCGGATCACGCCCCGGTAAAGTTGTATATAAAATCCTTCTTGCCCACTTCACAACCTCGCCTGTGGAGAATTAACAACTTTCTACTTAAATCTCCCAAAAATGTCGCATATTTGGAAAACCACCTCCGAGACTACTTTGCCTTGAACGTTAACTCAGTTTCCTCCCCAACCTCACTTTGGTTGCGCCCATAAAGCTACATCCAGGTATCTTTATACAACTTGCTAGCAGATGTAAAAGAGAATTCAATCGCACCCTAGATTTACTTCTCACCAGCATTCAGAGGGTAGATAAAGCATTTAAAAATAATCCTTCTCCTGAAAATAAAAAAACACTTACAAACCTTCAAAATAGTCTCCGAACCCACTACCTTCAAAACTATGAGAGGAACCTCAATAAATTGAAGTGGCAATTTTATGTTCAAGGAGACCGCCCCTCTAAAATTCTTGCTCGAAGAATTAAAATCCAACAAGCTCGAACTAAAATCAGCTATGTATCAACTAATAGTAATGAGAAACTCAGAAATCCCATGGACATCGCCAATGAATTTGCTCGCTTTTACTCAAAGCTCTATAACTTACAAAAGGAAGAAAATTTTACTTTCCCTTCAGACGAGGATATTAATACTTTCTTGCAATCAGTAACCCTGCCCAAACTAGACCAATCACAGCTAGAATTACTCAATGCTCCTTTTACTATAGCTGAGGTACAAAAAGTAATTAGATCTAGTAAACTGAACAAAACACCAGGCCCCGATGGCATCTCCAATGAATACTATCAGCTTTATACAGAAATATTGGCCCCACATATGACCGCAATGTTCTCCGACATAGCCTCCACACCAAACCCTCCCAAAGAACTTTTACATGCAACCATTACCACAATACCAAAACCAGGTAAACCTGAAGATAATGTTGCTAATTACAGACCTATATCGTTGCTAAATACCGATATCAAAATTTACGCCAAAATCCTAGCCTCCAGAATTAATCTAATCCTCCCTTCTCTTGTAAATAATGATCAAACAGGCTTCGTCCCTGGCAGACAGGCTAGAGATGCCACCCGACGGCTTCTAGACCTCGTTCAGATCGCAGGCAACCTCAAAACCAATATAGCTTTCCTCTCACTCGACGCCGAAAAGGCTTTCGACAGGGTGAATTGGAGATACCTAGAATTAACCTTACAGAAATTTGGATTTTCGGGTTTCTTGTTGTCTGCTATTATGACCTTGTACTCTACCCCCTCAGCCTCAGTATTAACTTCAGGATTTCTTTCGGAACCTTTTAATCTTACAAATGGTACACGTCAGGGTTGCCCTTTATCCCCCCTAATTTTTGTTCTTTGTATTGAACCCCTAGCTGAGAAGATTAGAAACAACCCCTTAATATCCGGAATCACCACTCAAAACACAAATCACAAAATCAGCCTCTACGCTGACGATGTCATGCTCATTATCTCAAACCCTCAATCATCAATCCCTGCCATATTGGATACTTTACAAAACTATTCACTGGTCTCTTTTTATAAACTTAATAAAACTAAATCCTACATTTTTCCCATCAATAACATGTCTTCCCAACTTCCATTTTTAAAAAACTTTGGTTTTACTATAGCGCAGTCGTCATTAGACTACTTAGGGATTAAAGTTACTACGACCCCACAAGCCACTCTAAACCACAAACTTTGATCTTCTGTATACAGAACTGGAAGCAGAAATAAAAAGAATGAACAAACTCCAACTATCCTGGATAGCCAGAATTAACATCCTAAAAATGTCTCTTTTACCTAAGTTCATTTACCTTTCTCGTACAATTCCATATCTCATACCCAACTCAATAATTACCAACTTACAACGACTGTTTACAAACTTCATATGGAATGGTAAAAAAGCAAGAATTAAGCAAAACCTCCTATTCCACAGCCACAAAAAAGGCGGCCTCGCCGTTCCCAACCTACAAACGTATAATATTGCGATCCTTTTAGAACAAGCTCTGCCCTTATGGTCAAACGACACGTCCTCCTCCTGGGCACAGTTAGAAGGCTCTTCTTTCTCCCCACGTCCGGTCACTTCACATCTTAAAGCGTCTCTCTTGGGAGCCCCGACTCCGTCCTCACCCCTACAATCCCTGTCGGACCTCTTTAATCTATGGAAACAATTTGTAGTCTACAACTCTTGGGTTTCTCTTCCTAAAGAACACACCAATTTAGATGTCTTGAGTTGTTGGGACGACAACTTCTCATCCTCTTCTTGGGCACATTTAGGCTTTCACTCAGTTGACCAGTTGTTTCAGGATAATGGAGTATTAAAGTCCTTCGCAGACCTCACGCTCTCTCATACTCTGAGCAGACCTAATATTTACTTCTTTCAATATCTCCAACTTAGACATCTTATCACCTCAATTAATTGGCCCCATTCACCTACCGCTCCATCTGACTTCCATAAATTTCTCTTCAAGAATAAGGGCTTTGAAAAAGGTCTATCCTTGCTCTATCATATGATCACTGATAAAGCAGTTGATGATAAACCCCCTCACCTACTCAAATGGGAAAAAGAACTAGCTAGACAGTTCTCCTCTGAACAATGGAATAACGCATACACAGCCCCCTCACACCTCTCTAAATGCCTTAACCATATCGAGATCATGCGTAAAATCCACCTTCGCTGGTACTTATCACCCACCCGCCTTGTCCACATGAACACTGGCTCCTCTGGTTTATGCTGGAAAGGCTGTGGTCAATTGGGAACTTTATTACATATGTGGTGGGGATGTCCACACATAAAAAAATTGTGGAAGTCGATCTTCCGTATGTTATCTCAGATCACTGGTTTCCACTCTAAACCTACCCCAGATCTTGCAGTATTAGATATAGGGCTTTCTGAAATTCCTCCCTCTTTAAGAACAATATTCTTTCATGCTTTAATATCGGTCCGTACAGCAATCGCTATGGCTTGGAAATCCTCTCATATACCTACTATTCCTGAAATTATTAATAAAATGAATTTCAACTGTCATTGTGAATTACAACTAGCGGACCCACCGCATGTCTGTCTCAAAAGAAGGTTGGTATGGGAACCCTGGATATCGTCTAGATTCTACTCCAGCACTTCCCACTGATTACATCTTCCTCCTCCTCCGACTCTCCACCGCTTACATTTTTGTACTGTACAAATATTTCTTCTACTATTGTATACTGCTGAGTAATGTGTTTAGTTTAACTTGAATTATTTCCCTGCTGTTGCAGGTTTTCTTGTTACCTATTTACGATGTATACAAACTATCTTGTTTCACTTATTCATGTCGTACTTCTCATAACAATAAAATAATGTTTAAAGAAACGCTTTCACCCCAACCATCCTAAAGACAAAAGCCGGAATGTCGGCATGGCCAGGCTGTTGGCCTTGGAAATGTTTTGTTTCCGACTGGTGGACACAGATGGGTTCCGTAACTGTGTAGAGGTATTCTCCCAATACAAAACCTAGGACAGTGTATCCATAAACGGTTTCTCAATTTAATTTGTATCAAGATTAAAACAACATGTAAGCTAAATAGCAGAGTATTAGACACTCTTTAGTAGACACTTTATAGTAAACACTTGCGGTTATGTTTCTCCAAGCCTGGAGTAGTCCATTTACATTTTTCAGCGCTGAGAATTCAATCGCTCTTTCCTTGCAGCTTGCACAGCTTGCTAGGCGTTGTTCATCATGCTGTGGTCTACATATGTTTAATAGAGGTCACTATATTATATTACACAGATGGGTTCCACCACGTCATGGCCCTTGCATGCCCCCAATACCAGATGCCGAGCAGGCATTTCTTTTCCCGAAAAACCGTCCCTGCCCTGGACAGCCACATGTCAGAAAAAACCTCAAGCACGTTATCTGCATCTGTGTCCAGCAAAGTCCATCTGACCACAGACACATGGACTAGTAAGCACGGTCAAGGCCGCTATAACTCTGTGACAGCTCACTGGATGGGTGCATGTGGATGTCTCTGCTGATGATTCTGGGTCTCAGGCTCAGCAGACAGTCTTCCACACTGCTGAGATGGTGCAGGTTTCAGATCCCCAAGCTCCATGGGTAGCATCATGTGGCAAGAGAAACCAGGCCCCTGTCTGGAACCTTACCCTAGTGCACACTTGCCCTAATTAATCAAAGTGTACTAATCAAAAATACACAGAAGACTAATTGTCCCGTCCCGACATGTTTCATTGTTCCAAACAAATCTTCAGGGGACTAATAGAGGATAGAAGAAGAGGTACACATCAAAATGTAATTTAAGTGTGACCCCAATGGAACAAACTACTATGCTTAGAAAAAATATATAGGTATAAAGGTGGTATTATTCACCCGATAGAATTTTGTTTATTAAACACCATGGAGAAAATATATCTTTATGACAAAAAATATGGTGACCAGATTACCAGACAGAACTTCCCCAAGACGGAAAAGTATATATGTGTGTCCAAAATACAAGATAAAAAAATAGGCGGAGGTAAGATGACCCCTACAGAGAACACTTATAAGTGAACCAGAGCCTATATATTAGGACAAGATAGATATTAAGTTATATTGTCAATAAGACAATAAGCACGATAAACGGCTATAATGAGACTATAAATGGAAAGAGGTCACCTTTTAGTCCATGGCCACTATCGGGAGGGCGCCCAAGGTAAGGCGTTACTTACAAACCTTGTCCCTACATGTGAGAACCGCTCCGGAGCTGTGAACGCCGGCAACGCATAACGCGCCTCAGCGAACTTAAGCCGCGCGTAGCTTCCGGTCTCGGCATCACAGGAAGTGACATCGTAGGAGGTACTGCCGTTGCTTGGTGACTGACGCCAACAGAGTGACATCGCCATCCATCAAACTAAGCAGCTCGTTTTGTTGCCTAAGCAAAGTGAACACAGATAAATAAAGACAGAACGGATTTATCAATGGCAGTTATGACATTTAAGCGTCCAAAATATCAATACCCATGGATAAAGGAGAGGTATGTATAAGTCCTGAGAAATCCATCAGGACAAATTCTCAAAAGTACATCTTACAATGTGGCTAAAATATATCACACCACACTAAGTGCTTCATATAAAGCAGCTAAAGTCCATCCTTTCGTTAAGGCCTTGCGGGGAGGTAGTTTTCAATCTAAAAATCCATTCCGTTTCTTTCTGTAGAAGGGATTTATCCCAGTTACCTCCACGAATAGGTGGGTTTACAACATCAATGCCCATAAATTTTATACTTTTTATATCACCATCGTGGATGTTACAGACATGTTTTGCCACTGGGGTATCTCTGTCATTCTTGATGTCATTTATGTGCTCCCCAATCCTACGGAGGAACTCACGGATAGTCTTTCCAATATACTCCTGACCGCATGAGCAAGTGCCCTGATAAATGACACCCTTACTCCTGCAGTTAATGAAATGAGAAATTTCAAAGTCTTTATTCAAAACATTACTGTGGAAGAACTTGCCTGTCTGTATAAAATAACATGCTACACAGCCACTACATTTGTAGCATCCTACCAGTGGTTGATTTAGCCATGTTCCCCGATTACAGGTATTATTAAAGTGGCTTGTACAAGTCGGTCTTGTAGACTCCTTCCTCTCCTGTAGGTTATATGGGGATAGTCTCCCACTACCTGTTTCAAATCCTTATCTAATTTCAAGACCTCCCAGTTCTTAGTGATGATCTGTCTTATCATGGGGGCTGCTCCATCAAAGTTAGCAATTAGCCCAAAAATCTGTTCCTCATTTCTGTTCTTGCTCTTTTCCAGATTTAGGAGAGTGGTACGTGAGCTACGTAAGGCATGTACATAGGCTTCCCTCAGAACATTATCTGGGTAACCATGGCTCCGAAATTGTTCCCTCAAATTTCCTGCCTGTTTCTTAAACTCTGTAACGGTGTAACAGTTACATCTCATCCTCAGGTATTGTCCCTTATGGATTTCTCTTTTTAATCGGACCGGATGACAAGAGTCCCATCTCAGAAGGGAGTTGATGGCCGTCGGTTTTTTGAAAAATCGTGGTCTCCAGTTCACCATTCTCTCCCTTCCTAATTAGGACATCCAGAAAGGGAAGGACAGAGCAGATTCAGATCGTTATTGAGATTTAAAAAGTCAACGAAGGCCTTAAAGTGTTCCAAAGAGCCATCCCACAGTACCAGAACATCATCCATATAACGTATCCAGAGTAAAATCTCTTCCGTACCAAATGTATTTCGCTCTCCAAAAACATATTTGTCCTTCCCCCAGCCCAGGAGCAGATTTGCATAGGCAGGCGCTCAGGCCCATGGCAGTGCCCCTGAGCTGATGGTAGAACTTCCTGTCAAAAAGAAAAAAATTCCTTGTAAGGATAAACTGTAAGAGCCGAAAAAAAATGCATTATGTTCTGCATATTGGCAGCCTCTAGTGTTGAGAAAAGATTGGGCAGCCTCCAGACCACATGTGTGGGGTATTGAGGAGTACAGTGCCTCCACATCAATGCTCACCAGAAGGCAGGTATGGGGCACTGTAATCCCCTCCAACTTCCTCAGCAGATCCATAGAGTCCCTAGTATATGATGGGAGAGCAGTAACAAAGGGCATTAAGATTTTATCCAAGTAATGGCCAGCATTATGACAAAGTCTCCCTACACTATAGGTCTTCCTCTCAAAAGAGCCGTCTGTTTGTGCACTTTAGGAAGATAGTAAAAAGTCACTATTATGGCAAATTTTGGTAAAATATAGTCGAACTCTTCCTGATTAATTAACTCAGCCTGCTTTCCTTCTAATAGGATAATTGTAAGCTCTTCAAGGTACATTGGGGTTGGGTTGCTGTCTAGTATTTCGTAGCTCTCTGTATCTTTAAGGATATTCAAACACATATTCACATAGTCCTTAGTGTTTAAAGTGACTACATTGCCCCCCTTATCCGAAGGTTTTATCGTTAAACATTTGTCTGTTGCCAAATTTTGAATACTTTCGTATTCTTTTTTTGCTACAATTCCAGTTTATCTTTGGCTTTTGCAATTTTTCTAATTCTGAAATAGTTAGATCTACAAACAAATCTATGTGTGAAAATTCTCCCTGTGGTGGTACTCATACACTTTTATTCTTTAAATCAGTGAAAGGGCCCTTACCCATCTGGTTAGGGTGAATTTCAGAGATGCTGTCTAAGAGTCTTACTTCCTCCAGCATCTCCGGTGGAATCCCCAATTCAGCACATCTACTTTTATTTTGAGAGCAAAAGAATTTAAACCAATGAAGCTTACGCGCAAAAAGTTGCAGATCCTTAACCCAATGGAAGAGATTCGGACTATTTACAGGTTCGAAAGATAGACCTTTACTTAATATTGAAATCTCAAACTCGTTCAATATTCTTTCTAATAAGTTAATGACCTCATTTTTATTGATAGAGGTAATTTCTCCATTTGACTTCATACATGAATCCCTAGAGGGTTTATCTGGGGGGGGGACCTCTACACATCTTTAGTTGCGGTTTTGCAGGGGATACGTTAAAAACTTGCTCATTATTTCGACCCCTCAAAAGATTATTCCTCCCTCTCCCTCTTGGTCTTCCTCTACCTCTCCTATTGGTACCACCTCTCTCAATATCAGAAGTTTCTGTTTCTGTAGATGATAGGTCAGTATCAGGGTTATGTCTTGTACCTGTATTACCCAAAAATAGATAGGCCTTATTGTCTCTGAAATCGTTTATGTTGCATGTAAATTGCCTATGTTTCCTCTCTTTAAGATGGTATTGGAAGCGTTCAATAGTATTTTCTAGTTATTTCTCCTTAATTAGAAAATCACTTTCCTGTGAAAAGGTTTTTGTGACCTCTATTTGTTCTTTCAATTTACTATTGAGAAAATCCAAGTTATTTTTTTCCTCATCTAACAACAATTGTATGAAGCGAATTGAGCTAGCGGTCGCTTCCTTTTCCCATTTCCTAAGGAAGGATGGTGACCTACGTTTAGAGCCCGGAGTAAAAGAGATTCTTAGGCCTCTAGGTACTATGCCTTTACTAATGTATGATTCTAGGCTTTTGACTTCCCACCAAGAGGCAATTTGCTCTTTATAAATCGCTGTTAAATCACGGAACGCTGCTTTAAACGAAGGAGTGTATCTTTTCTGAACATAATTCTGCCCAGAACAAACCTCTTTCGACTCATCCGAAAGTACTTTGGCATCAATACCTGTAGACAGGAAACCTGCCATTACCCATATACCGTATATTGGTTCTGGAACAAGTGTTAGACACTCTGAAGCAGCAGGTCCCAGCAGTGACGGAGGAGGAGGTGGACACAGATGCGGAGACAGAGCCTTACTTGCTGTCGGATCTAGAAGGCCCGACTGTTTCCCAACTTTATAGGTCTTTGTTAGGCGGCGGTTCAGGGTCCAGGTCTGGTGCATTGCGTCACTTCAGCTCTCAGAGTACAGCATATGAGGCTAGCCAGGGCTGTGGTGATGCTGAGGATGAGTAAGCGAAGGAGGCGGATGAGGCATGGCTGAACACTGACGGTACCGATGTCCGTGCAGTGGTAATAGGTTGGCACAGATTTGAGGAGGAGGAGGAAGAGGAGGAAGATTTGTTGAGTGCCTCTCGACCCCGAGGCTTGGGAAATCCTCGCTGCATCTCACAAATGAGTGCTTGGATGCTACATTACCTGCAACATTATCCACGCATCAAGGCACTCAAAATGAACAGTAGTTACTGGGTGGCCACTCTCCTTGATCCACGTTACAAATCGAAAGTCAGCAAATTCCTTCCACCCACAAACATTGACAGTAAAATGCAGGAATTTGAGACGGTGCTCATTGATCAACTCAAGACATCTCTTGCGTCTTCTTCACGTTCTAATGTCATGGTGGAACAACATCATCAACGTGCCAGCAGTAGAGAGGGAAATAGAGATGGGCGAATTTCTCAAAAATTCGATTCGCCAGGTTCGCCGAATTTTCCGCAAAAATTAGTTTCGACCCGAATTAATAAATCATGTTAAAAACAGCTATTTCCTGGCTGTGGAGAGCCTGTAGGGTGTTGCAGAACATTGTGCCATGCTCAAATATGCATAGGGAGCATGGTTTGGTATTGATACAATGCTGTTTTTTAGTATGACACGCAGATGACAGCCGCCGCTCTTAGAATCGCTTCACACTTCACTTCTCTGGGCAGTTACGGGGGCAAAACTGACCAAATAACTGAAGTGGGAACACAGCCTGACAAGGTAATGTCAGTGCCAGCTGGAAAGAACTGAGCTGAGGGCCAAGATCCTACTATATAATGATAATAATAATAATAATAATAATAATAATCTTTATTTATATATCACCAACATATCCCGCAGCACTTTCTAGTATAGAGGATATAAGAACAGACAAACCAGACATTACATTTTAAAAAAGCTACTTTCAAATCAGACACGAGGTGTGAGGGGACCCCTAAGAGCCTCTATTAGGGTGTATGGGTGAAACAAAGGGTGAGAAGTGCTTGGTTTACAATGGTTCAGCCATGTTATATAAATATGGGTTAGTTTATATAAAAAAGTAGATGAACCTGCCATTCCAACCTTACATCTATATACAGATAAATGCCTGTGAGTGCTAAAGTGCAGGAAGTGACAAATGTGTGACAGAATTTGGGAGGTTAACAATTAGGGATCTTAGTAGGTTTGTCTAAGAAGATGAGTTTTCAGAGCGCACTTAAAACTGTGAGGGTTGTGAGTGTGCCTGATCACATGGTGCAAGGGTGTCATACTTGTTTTCACCGGGGGCCACATCAGCCTCACGGCATACCTTAAAGGGCCGACATAATTTTAGAACAGTGTAAATGGAACTTCTCCTTAACTGTTACATTTGTACAGTATTGCTATTTTAATTAGCCTTTGAGGGCAACCAGGAAGAATATATTGCCCCCTCCCCCATAGGTAGATAGGTACATATGACCCTTGTAGGTAGATAAGTGAGTATAAAGCCCACAGTTATATCTGCCCATGAAGGTATTTTTGCCTCCTGTAGCTAGGTAGTAATATGCCTCCTGCAGCCAGGTAGTTGCCCCATGTAGCCAGGTAATATGCCCTCTGCAGCCAGGTAGTAGCCCCCTGTAGCCAGGTAATATGCCCTCTGCAGCCAGGTAGTAGCCCCCTGTAGCCAGGTAACTGCCCCCTGTAGCCTGGTAATATCCCCATATAGCCAGGGAGATGCCCCACATAGCCCCCTGTAGCCAGGGAGATGCCCCATATTGTCACCTGTATCCAAGTAGATGCCCCATAGGCCCTTGTAGCCAGGTACATGCCCATACAGTCCCCTGTAGCCAGGTACATGCCCCATATAGCCCCCTGTAGCCTGGTAGATGCCCCATATAGGCCCCTGTAGCCAGGTACATGCCCCATATAGTCCCCTGTAGCCAGGTACATGTCACATATAGTCCCCTGTAGCCAGGTAGATGCCCCATATAGTCCTCTGTAGCCTGGTAAATGCCCCATATAGGCCCCTGTAGCCTGGTAGATGCCCCATATAGCCAAGTAGGTGCCCTATAGCCCCCCAGTAGCCAGGCAGATGCTCCATTTAGCCCCCCAGTAGCCAGGTACATGCTCCATAGCCCCCAAGTAGCCAGGCAGATGCCCCATATAGCCACCCAGTAGCCAGGTAGATGCTCCTTATAGCCCCCCCAGTAGCCAGGCAGATGGGCGTATATGAGGCAAAAAAATACACACACCCTGTATTTTATTCCAAACTACCCCACAAACAAGAGGCAAAATTAACCCTTGGGTATGAAACAACCTACAGAAAAAAACTGATGGAATTTAGGCGTATATGGGGCAAAAAAATACACACACCCTGTATTTTACTCCAAATTACCACACATAAAAGAGGCTAAATTAACCCTTGGGTATGAAATAACCTACAGAAAAAAAACCAGATGGAATTCAGGCATATATGGGGCAAAAATACACACACCCTGTATTTCACTCCAAATTACCCCACAAACAAGAGGCTAAATTAACCCTTGAGTATAAAATTCCTTACACAGTGAACCAGATGGAATTGAAGCGTATAAAAATATACACACCCTGTATTTTACTTCAAATTACCCCACAAACAAGAGACTAAATGAACCCTTGGGTATGAAACACCCTTGTCACGGTTCGCAGTAGTGGATCCACTGGACCACCGCAAGCGATGGTGTTAGCCACGCTAGGGAGCGGAATCTAAGTAGGTCCCGGTTTTCACCAGAGTCTACCAGGTCGCTACCTCTGACATGACTTGTTTGCGGTGGCAGCCGCGGTATAGCGTGGTATAGAATCACCAGGCCGGCTCGTAGTCGGGGACAGGCAATAGGTCAGGACAGGTGGCAAAGGTTCGTAGTCGAGGGATGGAGGCAAGAAGGTACAGTACACAGTAATCAGGACGAGACTCAAAGAACACTTTCTCAGTAACCGGTAAGGCACTAAAGATCCAGCAGGGTAAGCAGGAAAAGGCAGGCTTAAATAGGGGCAGCGACCCTCAATAGTGAATTACTGGTGCACTGGCCCTTTAAATTTAACACTTCCGGCGCGCACTGCCGGGTACGTGTGCAGGGAGACAGGCAGGGGAACGAGTGCGCCCACGACCCGACATGCGGTTTGCGGCGCCGCTCGGCAGCGGGACACGGATGCACCCGCGACCCGGGATGAGGATCGCAGGTGCATCCGTGACAGTACCCCCCCCTTGGCCTCCCCCTCTTTCTGGCCTGGAGGAATTTCCGGATTACATTATGGTCCAGAAATATTGTCCTCTGGCTCCCAGGACCTCTCTTCCGGCCTGAACCCCTTCCAGTCGATGAGGAAATGACGCTTGCCTCTAACCGTCTTCATGGCCAAGACCTCTCTTATGTAAAGATGTTGATGGCATCTACTACAGGAGTCGGAGGAGCAGCTTTCCGGGAGAAGTGATTCAGGACAACCGGCTTTAAGAGGGAGAGGTGGAAGGAGTTCGGGACACGCATCGTGGGGGGAAGCCGAAGCTTGTAGGCCACTGGGTTGATGTGCTTGAGAACCTTGAATGGTCCCAGGAACCAGGGTCCCAGTTTATAGCTGGGGATCTTAAGGCGTATGTACTTCGCTGATAACCAAACCTTGTCTCTGGGAGAGTAGACTGGGGAAGGTCCGTTTGTCTGCTTGCCTCTTCATTGTAACGGACTGCGGTAGTGGATCCGCTGGACCAACGCAAGCGATGATGGAAGCCCACACCAGGGAGCGGAATCTAAGTAGGTCCCGGTATTCACCAGAGCCCGCCGCAAAGCGGAATGGACTTGCTGCGGTGGGAGTCTACCAGGTCGCTTCCACTGGCGGAACTTGCTTGCGGTGGCGGCCAAGGGTAGGCGAGGTACAGATTCTTCATGCAGGCTCGTAGTTGGGGACAGGCAAGAAGGTCAGGGCAGGCGGCAGAGGTTCGTGGTCCGTAAACGTAGGCAAGAGGGTTCGGTACACAGCAATCAAGACAAGACTTCTGGAACGCTTTCACAATAGGCAATGGGCACTAAAGATCCGGCAAGGCTGCCAGGAAGAGGCAGGCTTAAATAGGGGCAGTGCCCGGCAATAGCCAATTACCGATGCACTGGCCCTTTAAATCTCACACTGCCGGCGCGCGTACCCTAGGGAGTGGGATCGCGCGTGCCGTGGGACAGAGGTAGACGGAGCAGGAGCATGGCCGGGTAAGTGGATCTGGGCACCGACAGGGGAGCGAGCGGACCCCCGACCCGGCGTGCGGGATGGGGCGCTGCACGGCATCGGGGCACGGATGCGCCTGCAACCCGGGACGAGGATTGCAGGGGCATCCGTGACATTCATGTGGGCAGAAGCTTGTTGCAGAGACCGACGTGTCTGATCCCAGATGGCCGTTAGGTCGCTGACCAGATCCTCCACGGCCGGCACTTCAGAGGGCACCGAGATGGGCAGGGGAAGGCACAGAAGTTGTCCGTAGACAATGAAGAAGGGGGGGGGGGACACAGCAGACTCCGAGTTTAAAGAATTATACGAGAATTCGGCCCAGGGTAACAGGTTAGCCCAGTCGTCTTGACGTGTCGAAACAAAGTGGCGTAGGTAGTTGCCCAGGACCTGATTAACCCTCTCCACTTGTCCATTGGTCTGTGGATGGTATGCCAAGGAGAAGTCTAACTTAACCTGTAGCTGGGCACAGAGGGAGCGCCAGAACTTGGACACAAATTGGACTCCATGGTCCGAGACAATATGCAGAGGAAGTCCATGCAATCGGAAAATGTGCTGGAAGAACAGGCTGGCAAGATGAGGAGCAGAAAGGAGACCTTGAGAACTGATTGGAGACTACCCACACCACGGTATAACTGGAAGAAGGAGGGAGATCCGTGATAAAATCCATAGCCACATGAGTCCATGGGCAGTTGGGGATTGGTAGTGGCTGAAGCAAACCTGTCGGCTTGTGACGAGGAGACTTGTTCTGGGCACAGGAAGTGCAAGATTCCACGAATGCATGAACATCTTTAGCGAGGTCAGGCCACCAATAGAAGCGAGAGATCAGGGATCAAGACTTATGTACCACTGGATGTCCAGCCATTCGAGAGCAATGTCCCCAATTAAGTATCCTTTTCCAAAGAGCCGGGCGTACATAAATCTTGCCCGGAGGGATTTGTCGAAGATCTACCGGTGCAGCGGAAATGAGCCGTTCAGGAGGGATGATGTGCCGTGGTGCAGGTTCATCCCCTATCACGTTCGAAGCACGGGAGAGAGCATCAGCCTTGAAATTTTTTTCAGCCGGGCAAAAATGAATGAGAAAGTCAAACCGAGAAAAGAAAAGCTACCAGCGGGCCTGCCGGGGATTTAGCCGTTGGGCCGTCTGCAGATAAAGGAGATTCTTGTGGTTGGTGTACACGGTGACCGAGTGACGAGCTCCTTTGAGGAGATAGCGCTATTCCTCAAAGGCTAGTTTGATGGCCAGCAGTTCCCAGTCCCCAATGGAATAATTCCTCTCCGAAGAATACGGGTCTTGCCAGTGGGCCCTTTTTTGGGTGAGCACGGCACCAACTCCCATGGAGGATGCATCGACCTCCAAGTAGAAAGATTTCTCTGTATCAGGCCAAGAAAGCACGGGTGCGGAAGCAAATGCAGATTTTAGCTTTACAAAGGCCTCTTCGGCCGCTGGTTGCCAAAGCCTCGGGTTAGCATTCTTTCTGGTGAGAGCCACGATTGGGGACACCAGTGAGGAGAAGTTGGGCACGAACTGCCTTTAGTAGTTGGCGAAGCCCAAGAATCTCTGTATGGCACAGAGGCCCACCGGACGAGGCCATTGCAAGACGACAGACAATTTAGTGGGATCCATTTGGAAACCCTTGTCCGAGATGATGAAGCCGAGAAAAGGAAGACTGGTCTAGTGGAAGAGACACTTTTCAAACTTGGCGTAAAGATGCTTAGTGCGTAAATGCCCAAGAACCTGTCACACATGGGCCTGGTGGGACTCCAGTTCAGGCAAAAAGATCGGGATGTCGTCCAGGTAGACAATCACACAGGTGTATAAGAGATCTCTGAAGACATCGTTGACAAACTCCTGGAAGACTGCGGGAGCATTACTCGAAGTGGCCATCTCGAGTGTTGAAAGCTGTCTTCCACTCGTCTCCTTCTCAGATCCGAATGAGATTGTAAGCACCACGTAGGTCAGTTTGGAAAAGATCTTAACTCCACGGAGACGATCAAACAGCTCAGTGATCAACGGCAAGGGATACCGGTTCTTCACAGTGATTTTATTGAGTCTGCAGTAATCGATACAGGCATGAAGAGAGCCATCTTCCTTTGCCACGAAGAATAACCCGGCCCCGGCAGGTGAGGAGGACTTACGAATGAACCCCTTCTGAAGATTCTCCTGGATGTAAGCAGCCATGGCTTGAGTCTCTGGTACAGACAGTGGATAGACCCTGCCCCGGGGAGGAGATGTACCAGGTAGCAGGTCGATTGGGCAGTCATAGGGACGGTGAGTAGGTAGGGTTTCCGCTTGCTTCTCTGAGAACACGTCCGCAAATTCTTGGCAAGGTGCACGGAGACCCGCCAGTGATTTAGACATCACTAGAGGAGAAGCGAGAATGACAACCTTGTCCCCAACGCAAGACGTCGCCCGTCTTCCAATCAAGCACCGGGAAATGTTGCTGCAGCCAAGGAAGGCCCGGAAGAATAGCCGAGGATGACTGGGGTAACACATAAAACGTAAGTCTCTCCTTATTGAGTGCTCCAACTTGAAGGGACAAGGGCTCGGTATGAAACAGGACCGGATCATTGTGGATTTCTCCACTGATAGAGGAGATGGCCCGAGGTTTCTCCAGGCAGACCACCAAGAGATTATGCTTGGACACAAAGGCTGCATCCACAAAGTTCCCGGCTGAACCAGAGTCCAGGAAGGCCAAGACTTGAAATGGGATTCCAGGTCCAAACCCGACTAGTACAGGTATAGTCAGGCGAGGAGAGGGGTTGTTCACACCTAGGGACGCCTCTCCCATGTAGCCTAGGTGCACGTGTTTCCCGGACGCTAGGGATGGAGCGGGCAACCCCTGCGGAAGTGTTCGGGACTGGCACAGCAGAGGCACAGGTTTTCCTCCCGTCGTCGAGAAGATAAGTGGGCCCTGTCCAACTGTATGGGCTCCTCTGCGGCCGGTGGGGTGGACTGTTGTGGCGGCCTTTGGAACACAGGAGCCAAGCTAGCAAGGCGACAGGTACTGGACGACTCGCGCTGTAGACGAAGTTCCTCTTGCCTTTCAGAAAAACGGACGTCAATCCGGGTGGCTAAGGAGATAAGGTCTCTCAAGGAGGATGGAAGATCCCTGGCGGAGAGGGCATCCTTGATCTGGCTGGTGAGCCCATTCTTGAACGTGGCACACAACGCTGCCTCGTTCCGGGCTAGTTCGGAAGTCAGAGTGCGAAACTGCACAGTCTAGTCTCCCACGGAGGGGTTCCCTTGTTGCAAATTCAGCAAGGCGGTTTCTGCAGAAGATGCACGAGCGGGTTCTTCAAATACACTTCGGAACTCTCGAAGAAAGGTACCGAGATCAGCCGTGACGGGATTGCCTCGGTCCCAAAGCGGAGTGGCCCAGGCCAACGCTTTTCCAGAAAGAAGACTGACCACGAAGGCCCCCTTAGACCTTTCCAACGGGAACTGACCGACCATGAGTTCCACATGGAGGGAGCATTGATGAAACCCCTGCAGGCCTTAGGGTCCCCATCAAATTTCGTATGCATAGAAAACCCGGGGAGGGGGGACCGGGGGACATTACTGGACCGCTGTCAGGGGGGGGGGGGGGGGGCTGCCAATTTGCCGGCGCTGCTGGGGAAGGGGCGAAAAACTGCTGCATCAGGGACGACGCGCTAAGCGTTGCGCCTGCCCCAATTCTTTTTTGGACGCTGAGCCACGATGGGGTTAGTTAAAGACCCCGGGAAGAGGCCCCTTTTGGGGACCAGGGCCATTTTACTGAAAAAGTTCGCAGTAGGGGATCCACGGGACCACCGCAACGATGGTGTTAGCCCGCCAGGGAGCGAAACTAAGTAGGTCCCTTTTTTCACCAAGCCCACCGAAAAGGGGGATGGACTTGCTGGGCGGATCACCGGGTTTTCTACCCTGATTGACTTACTAGCGTGGTACAGAATCGCCAGGCAGGTTTTAATTTCGGGGACGGGCAAAGGGGGAAAAAGGGGGCAAAGGTTCGTGGTCGGGGGCGGAGGCAAAATTTTACAGACAGGGTAATCAGGACAAGACTCAAAGAAGCTTTCTCAGTAAGCGGAAAGGGCACTAAAGATCCGGCAGGGTAACCAGGAAGAGGCAGGCTTAAAAAGGGACAGCGACCCAAAAGCAAATTTCCCGGGTGCGCGGGCCTTTTTAAAATTTAACACGGCGCGCACGCACCATAGGGATGAGCCACAGCGCCGGGGACGAAGCAGCAGGGGCATGGCCGGGTAAATTTAAGGGGAACAGGGAGGGGAAAGGAGCGGGCCCCGACCCAACTGGGGGCGCGCGCCCCTCGGGAGAAGACCGGATGCCCCATGACCCGGGATGAGGGTTTTCAGGGGGTCCAAAACCCTACAAAACAAAAAAGGGAAATTTTGGCGTATAAAGGCAAAAAAAAAACACACACCCTGTATTTTATTCCAAACTACCCCACAAACAAAACAAAATTAACCCTGGGTAGAAAAACCTACAGAAAAAAACTGATGGAATTTAGGGGTATAGGGGCAAAAAAAATACACACACCCTGAGTTTACTCCAAATTTACCACCCAAAAAAAGGCTAAAAAAACCCTTGGGTAGAAAAACCCTACCGAAAAAAAAAAGGAATTTAAGCGTATAGAGCAAAAAAAACACACACCCGTATTTTAAACCCCAATTACCCCACAAAAAATAGGGAAATTAAAACCCCTTGGGGATAAATAACCCCACACAAGAACCAAGGAATTGAGGCGTAATGGGCCAAAAACCCACCCGTTTTTACCCAAATTACCCACAAAAAATTGCTAAATTAAAACCCTTTGGGTAAAAAACCCCACACTGAACCAGAGGGAAACAGGGGCATATGGGGCTAAAAAAAACACACAACCTACTTTATGGGGAATACCCCACAAAAAAACAAAAAAAAACGCGGTTATAACAGTGTGTCTTACCCCATCGCTTAAAAAACGAGTTTGTTTTGTAAAGAGTGATACGTTGGAAAAATATCATTTTTGGTCGATACATATCGGCAATTACATGCCGATATCCCATAACGCCGAGACCCTTTTAAATCAAAGGGGGAGGAAAAACAGCTTCATTCTTACACCCAAACAGGGGGGGAGAAGTTGGAATTAACCCACAAAAAAAACTGGATAAGTGCTACTCAAAACAAGACAATAGGGAAGAAATCCAGAAAAAAAGTCACAGACTATCACTTCCGCCTGTAAACCCCAAACATGACCCTTAAAAACCTTCAGACCCAAAATAAAAGTGCCAGAAGCAGTATTATTTGAACCACATTTGTTTAAAAGGACATTGACTAACCTGTCCCGTACCACAGAACCCCCAAACCGCATGACCCACATATAAAAAGTGCCGGAAAAAGGCTTTTTTAACTGCCCTTTTAGTTGAAAAGACAATGATATGGTGACCGGACCCCAGCAGACCCTAAATCTACAACCCCAATTAAAAAAAGGGCCGAAAAAGGAGTCTTTGAAACCCCCATTTTGTTGAACGGACATGCTAACCTTTTCCCGGGCCCCAGCAAACCCCCAAAAATCAGAGAACAGATTAAAAAAATGCCGGAAAAAGGGTCTTTAACCACCATTTTAGTTTTTAACAGCATTTACTATACCTTCCCCAGGCCCCCAGCATGAGCCCCAAACCGCATTACCCCCAGATTAAAAAAGTGCCTGAAAAAGGACTTTGAAGCACCATTTTAGTTTTCAGGACATTTTCATACCGTCCTGGACCGCAGCAGACCCTTAAAAAAACTGCTACCACTGTTAAAAAGTCCTGAAAAAAAGGAGTCTTGATCCACCATTTAGTGAACTGGAAAATTGACTAGCCTTCCTGGACCCAGCATGACCCTTAAAATCTACATGACCCACGTTTAAGAAGTGCCTAAAAAGGATCTTTGAACCCCCTTTTTATTTTAAACGGACATTGACATTTCGTCCTGACCACAGAAAAGACCCTTAAACCTTCGACCCAAAGATTAAAAAGTGCCGGGAAAAAGGGTCTTTGAACCCCATTTTAGTTGAACAGGACTTTGCATACCTTCCGGGGGCCCAAACCCCCATAGCCCAAACCCATACCAAAATTTAAAAAAAGGTCCCGGGAAAAAGGAGTCTTTTGAACCCCATTTTTAGTTAAACAAGACTTTGTCTAACCTTCGTAGGCCACACATGAACCCAAACCTGAAAGACCCCCAGATTAAAAAATGGGGGAAAAAGGAGCTTTCAACACCATTTAGTTGAACAGGACTTTGACTATACCTTCCGGACCGCAGCATGACCCTTAAACCA
The DNA here is from genome assembly GCA_025379985.1 of Phyllomedusa bahiana. Lineage (NCBI taxonomy): Eukaryota > Metazoa > Chordata > Amphibia > Anura > Hylidae > Phyllomedusa > Phyllomedusa bahiana. Next base: position 1,527 of record JAODAL010034958.1, on the reverse strand, counting down.
CATACCCACAAAATTTAAAAAACCCGGGAAGAAAGTATCTTTGAACATATTTTAGTAAATGGACATTGACTATCCTATCCGTAACGCAGCATACCAAAAACCCACACAGGTCCCTTTAAAACCATAAGCACCATAAGACCTTTAAAAAGAAAATTTTGAAATAAAAATAAACAATTTTAAAAAAACAACTAGTTTTTCCAATACTGCTGCGGCAAATACTTTCCAGTCTACGGGAAATTTTTTTCCCTGTGACATTAGAATGTGAAGAAATAAAAAACAGATTCCCCAAAAAAGGTCAACAGGCCATCTGAAAATCCTGCATTTTCCTTTTCAAGTGGTTTTAAGGAAATTTCTGAAAGGGGAGGTGAGGCTGAAACTGGGTACGCGGGGTTTAGCACAGGGGCCGATTTCATGGGTGCGGTAGACCAGGGGTGGTGTTTCGTCATCTATTAACATGCAGGTTCAGCTAGAGGCCGGATTACATGGGTGGTGAGAGCCAGGGGCTGGGGTTCGCATCTTTAACATGCAGGTTCACTAGCAGGGCGGAGTTACAGTGGTGCGGTGAGAGCCAGGCTAGTGTTCATCATCTATTAACACCAGGGTTTAGCTAGCAGGGCCGGAATACAGGGGGTGGGATGTCAGGGCTGGGCGTTCGTCCCTCTATTAAAAAAGGCAAAAAGCCCTTATGACGCAGAACAAAAAACCCCCTGAAGCAGAGTGCGGGAAGCGGAAGTGTGACTAGGACCTTGACCCCCTTTGGCCACTTTTTGCAATTGTAAAGAACAAAATTTCTGTCAAAACCACATTTTTTTACAATAGACCTGTATAACCTCATTTTTACAGCACCATGCCCCCCAAAAAGCAAAACCTGCCCTTTGGCCACTTTACAATTGTGAAAGAACAATGTCGTTAGAAACCCCAATTTTAAATAGGACCGTATAACGTATTACACACTGACCCCAAAAAAAATAAAAATACTTTTCAGCCACTTTTGAAGCCCAAAAAACGTTTTCCGAAGACCTTTATTTTTAACTGTATCTCACAACACCCTGACCCCAAAACCTTGGCAGTGTGAAAAAATGTAGAAGAGTGAGTAAAAGGAATACGTTTTTTTTCATAAACCGTGTACAATTTGGTTCCTTTTTTACAGCTCCTCATGCAAAAACCACAAAAACCTTGGGGAAAGAGAATAAAAATTTCAGTAAGAAATTATCATTTAAAAAAAAAAATTCAAGAGTACCTTTCTATTTTAAGAGGGAAAGTGGAATGCCTCGGGAATTGGGGGGCCCCAACATCATCAAATCCCGCCTATTCACTTTTATGAAAGTCAAATGATCCACATTAAAAGGAAAGCCGGATGCTTTGTCGAAACCCTCCACTGTCTAATCCCCAGAATGACCTGGCTCTGGGGAGGACAAAAACTTTCTGTGGCGTGGGGACAGCTCGGGGCCACACCATTTTTTGGAACCCAGAAGCGATTGGGGTCCGAACAAATCCAAAAAAATTGGTGGTTGAAGCAGATAGTGG